>JBBPTT010000670.1:1036-18735 GCA_038094175.1 Boletellus aff. lepidospora
GGTAGAAGCAAGAGCAAAGATCGTAACATTACCCCCGCAGTACAATTGAACTCCAGGTTCAATTCTCAGAAGACAACCCTCCTCCAAAAATGGAGGTGGCCTACACAAGAGTGAGATGTTCGAACAGACAGTTGTCGAAAATGTGACCAGATCTACAGCAACCTGAGCAAATATGTGTGGGGCAGACTCTATCTGTGTGTCCCCAGTGTCGACATATGCCACATTGAGTGGAGAGGCACTCTCTCACATGATGCCCCAGAGTGAATTGGTGGCAATGGGTGCAGGAGCATCAAGGGCAGTCCTGTACATAATGTCCCAGTTCATGACAATTGTGACATCTAGAGGTGGGAGTAGCTGTGGTGGGATGAAAGGGATGAGGGAGTACTCAGGTAGGCAAGGACAAGACAGTGGTGCCATTGGGGAGAGTGATAAGATAGGTGGTGGGTGGCATGTGGATAATCTTGTCTAGATCCTCAGAGGAGGAGGAAGGGGTAGATGGAATGGGTTGGGATTTGACAAGAGTGGTTTCCCCAGTAGGCAGAGAGGATGATGGAGAGATCAGAGTGGCGATGCGAACAGGCAGTATTGGAGAGGAAGGGTCCTCAGGAGAGGGTTGTTGGGAGTGGAGTACAAGATGGTGGGTAGATATGACCCAAGAGACATACTGATCTTGGCCAAAAAATGGATAAACTGGCAAAGATAGTACTGAACAAGGGGTAAATGAGGTCAAGAGGTAATTGAGAAACAAAGACATGAAAACCATGTAAGTGGAGAATTGATAGAATGCATTCTGGGATGTGGTTGATGGCAAGCCAAAGGGGAAGGCCATAGCCCATAGGGCAATCAACAGGAGTGGCATGGAAATGGAGTGTTTGAGCTCAGGTGCAATCATGAAAAAGGCATACAAGCTCCTGAGATATCTTGTCCTTAATGTACAGAGGGAGGGCTTCCAGGGCGAGGACAAGAGAGGGTTTGGAGAGAATGGCAGAGTATAAAGTGTGGGTAGAGAGTCAAGGGAGGTGGGTGGCTTGTACTGGAATATTTCAGAGAGTGGCATGACAAATGGAAGAGGAGGAGATGGAAGAGGAGGAGGATGAATGAGAAGTGGTGGGAATGGATATGTTGGGAGGAGTTAGGTATAGATCCAATACACAGAGAAAAAAGTAATGAGGAGGGTGACAAAGACAAGGGTTGAAAGGTGTTACAGTTTTCCTAGTCTAACAGGCTACCTTCAGGGCTAAGCCCCTATTTTCCCTTATCTTATCCTATCTTTGCCTACCTTAAACCTCTTTTGCTCTTAACCATCAGATCTCACCGATCTGGCTACTAGGTTACACCCACCATGATCCCTCGATGGGATATGACTCACTTTGACTCATCCCTGATGGTAACCACTCACTTAATCATTCCACTACATTCCATAGTGTTCCTTCGCTTATTCAGCACACACTATATATACCTTAGCCTTAGCACATTGTTCTTTACTCTTGATCTGCGCAGTAACATGTGTACCTTGTGTCAACCTCAGTCCACGAGCTACGCTCACAGTTCTCTCCATAAACGCACTCATCCACGAGCTCTGCTCGTAGTCCCTTCGTCTTAGTCTTTGACCCCACGACCCCTCAGTCCCTCCGCCCTCAAATATCCTTTGAGTTCCTTCAGTCCTTTGTGATCTCCTAGGTAGACAAGACGCTGAGACCTCTACATGAGAGTTCACCTCGCTACAGGTAGCTGATATGACACTAGGTGTGCATTCAGCGTAACAAAAGATCAAGAGTCTCCCTCGTCCCTTCTCTTTAGAAGCAGGACCACCCCAGTAACCACCTAGTCCACTACAACCTACTCCAGCACTATGTCCCACCACTGAGCCACCTCCGACCGACCGTCCGAGGAGAGACCTAGAAACCCCACCCCGACTACGGCCTCATGGCCTGACCCATGGGAAAGACCCACCACCAGGACGGTGCGGGGCATCACTCAGTCCCCCAGCCAACCCTCCAGAAGAATCACCAGCCCTTCCACGGCCAGTCCCACCCAGGAGCTCACCACTCAATCCTCCGCCCTCAGCCCACTCACCATCACCCCAGCCGAAACTCCCCCTCCGACTACACCGGTCTATATCCCATCACTCTTGGGACCCTCTAGGGATATCCCCTCAATCACACCCCCCTCAGTAACCAACCCCCCCACACTCCCAGTACCACCACCTGTCCTCACCCTCCCAACACCCCTAGTTACTGCCTCAGTACTCACCCTTCGCCTGCCTATCCCAGTATTCCCCACCGCTCTGCCAGCGGGAGTAACCTCAGCAACCATCACCACCCCAGCCCCGATCATCAAGGAGCTTACAGCCGCTCTCCCAACAGACTTCTCTGGAGAACCTAACGACGCGATCCAATAGATCAAGGCCATGAGGGCCTACTTTTGCATTAACTCCGCCGTCTACCGCACTGACTTAGCCAAGGTCGTAACCACGCTCAATAAAATGAGTAACGGACATGGCATTTCTTTCTCGGAAATGTGGTACGACAGACTAGCGGACCCCACTAACACCCCAGCAGAAAAAACCTTCGACAAATTCACCGACCACTTTGAGTCAACTTTCTACCCTTTTGACCAGGAAACCACTGCTCACCAAGAACTCACCTCCCTTCGACAAAGAACCACCAAGGCCAACGATGGCTTCCAATGCTACATCGTTGACTTCCAGAACCTAGCCACACAAGCCCATATCACCGACGATGCCACCCTCATCCACCTAATCTCCGAGGGACTCGACACCACCATCACCACCATGATCCTCTCCATGGAGACCATCCCTGACACCATCCATCAATGGATCAAGAAGGCCAAGACCTTCCATGCCCAGACCATTCGCATCAAAGCCCTGTGAAAGGGTAATTTCCACTTTGAGACTCCCATCCCTGAGAACCACCCCGACCCCGATACCATGGAAATCGATTCCATTCACATTGGGAAACTCACTCCTCGAAAAGTAACTCATTGCTTTGCTAACCACCTTTGCTACCACTGCAGACAACCTGGACATTTCACACGAACCTGCCCCAAGTACAAACCGACCCCAGTAACCCCGGTCACACCGGTGCCCCCCCAACCACTTTGACCTTCGCCAATCATCTCCGCCATCCACACCAAAAAAGGCTACTCAAATGAATGAACCCTTCGCCTCCCAATCCGACTCCAGTCCAAATCTCAGATAGTGGACACGGTGGCCCTAATAGATAGTGGGGCCACCGGTAATTTCATTGACCTAAGTCTTGTCCCTCATCTCTGCTCTGGCATTTGTCGGATGACTCACCCACTCTCAGCCACTAATGTAGACAGAACCCGCAACAAAGCAGGGATCATCGAGTTCACCATCGACGCCCAACTCTCCTTCTCCTCATTCACCGACAATGTCAAGTTCATGGTCACCTCACTAGGAGAAAAGAAGGTAATCCTAGGAACCGCTTGGCTAAATAAACAAAACCCCGACATCAACTGGACTACTAAAACAATCACCATTTGCACTCCGCCTCATCGAATCGAGAAGATCACCTCTCCACACAACTCGCCCAACAAGAACCCCCAAAGGAACAAACCATCCCTGACTGGTGTAAGGAGTACGCTGACGTATTTTCCGAAAAGATGTTCTCCACCCTTCCCCCTCATCGCGCATATGATCACGTCATTGATCTGAAACCTCACTTCGTTCCAAAGATAGCTAAGGTCTACTCCCTCAACCCTGCCAAGAAGATCGCTTGCAAAGCATTCATCAACGAAAACCTCAAAACTGGACATATCATACCCTCCAAATCTCCTCAAGCCTCCCCGTTTTTCTTCGTTCCCAAGAAAGACGGCACCCTTCGCCCCTGCCAAGATTATCGCTATCTTAACCTGTTCACCATTAGAAACACTTACCCATTACCCCTCATCAGCGACCTGATTGATGACATGAAAGAATCCTCGATCTTTACAAAACTCGACATCCGATGGGGATACAACAACATCCGCCTTTGAAAGGAAGACCAATGGAAGGTGGCCTTCATCACTCCACTTGGCCTCTTCAAGTCCACAGTAATGTTCTTCGGATTTAATAACGCTCCTCCCACGTTTCAAAGTTTCATGAATCACATCTTTGCCGACATCCTCGCCGAAGGATGGCTGAAGATCTATATGGATGACATCGGCATCCACACGAAAGACGACCTCGATCTCCACCACCAATGAACTCTCCGTGTCTTCCAACGCCTCTGTGACCACAATCTCTCCCTCAAACTCTCCAAATGCACCTTCGACACCCCAAAAATGGAATATCTAGGTATGATCATTGGACAGGGAGTAGTTGAAATGGATCCCGTGAAGCTGGACACAATCAAGGAATGGAAACCCCCCCTCACCATAAAAGCCGTCTGTAGTTTTCTGGGATTCGCTAACTTTTATAGGAAATTCATTCCTAACTTCTCCAACATTGTCGCCCTCCTCGTCCTTCTCACAAAGAAGAACGAACCCTGGCTTTGGACACCCCTCCAGGATAAGGCTTTCCGAACTTTAAAAACCTCCTTCTCTTCCACTCCTGTTTTCTCTCTCCCCGATCTGTCTAAACCATTCTCACTCATGACAGACGCATCGCTCCTAGCTGCCAGAGCAGTCCTTCTCCAAACAGACGCCAATGGCGACCTACATCCCTGCACCTACTACTCCAAAACCTTCGCCCCTGCCGAAAGAAATTATGATATCTACGATAGAGAACTTCTCGCTGTCATCCTTGCCCTGCAGGAATGGTGCCACTACCTTCTAGGCACCTCTCATCCCATCACCGTTCTCACGGACCACAAAAATCTGTCATACCTCAAAGATCCCCGAAAACTCTCTCAACAACAAGCTCGCTGGTCATTACTCCTCCAAGACTTTGACATCGTCTGGAAGGTGACACCAGGCACTCAGATGGGCCCAGCCGATGTGCTCTCTCGTCGTGACTCAGTAGACACCACCCTCGACAACATCTCCCCCATCATTCCTGAACCTACCATCATTGCTGCTTTCGACCTCGCCCTCGCTGATAAAATCTCTACGTCCTCCCCCTCTGACCCCATTGTCCTCCAAGCTGTCAATGCCCTCAAGGAGGGATCTCCTCTTTTCCCTCGCTCCTCTCTCTCCGATTGGTCCTTTACTGATGGAAAACTATATTTCCGAGATCGCCTCTACATTCCCTCAGATGCTCGCTCAGATCTACTTCACTCGCTCCACTCTTCCCCCACCTCAGGTCATGCTGGACAGTTCCACACTAAAGCCCTTGTAGAGCGGGACTACTGGTGGCCAGGATTAGCCACTTACATCAAGAACTTTGTCGTGGGTTGCGCCACTTGCCAGCAGTCCAAACCCAACACGCACCCTGTTATTCCCCCACTCAATCCTATTCTGTCCACCTCCTCCCTCCCCTTCAAACAGATCTCGGTAGACCTCATCACTGACCTCCCCCTCTCATCTGGATTTGATTCCGTCATGGTCATGGTCGACCACAGACTTACAAAGGGGGTAATTCTAGTCCCTTGTCAAAAAACCGTCGATGCCGCAGGAGTCACCAAGCTCTTTTTTGACAACATATTCAAATGCTTTGGCCTTCACGACTCCATCATATCTGATAGAGGACCCCAGTTTGCCTCCACCTTCACCAAAGAACTCGCCCATCTCCTTGAATATGACATTCGTCTCTCCACCACCTACCACCCTCAGACTGACGGACAAATGGAACACACCAACCAGGAACTAGAAGTATATTTACGAATCTTCTGTGCCAATGACCCCCTAGATTGGGTTAATTACCTAACCACTGCCGAGTTTCACCATAACTCCATCCCCCACAGCTCCACCAAGAAATCCCCATTCTCTCTCCTCATGGGATATGAACCCTGCGCCTACCCTGCCCTCAGTAAAACCCCCCTCCCGGCCCTCACTGACCGACTTGCCTCTCTCTCTAGAGCCTGAGAAGAAGCCCTCGCAGCACACAACTCCGCTTGACTCACCATGAGTTGCCACCTCACCCGGAAGTTCTCTCCATGGAATGTCAGAGATAAAGTATGGCTTGAGAACACTAACCTCCGCATCCCTTACCCCTCTAGGAAACTTGCCCCCAAACATCATGGACCCTTTGAAATATCCCAAGTCCTTTCCCCTATCACCTACTGCTTATGACTCCCCCCTACCTGGAAAATCCACGACGTCTTTCACGCCTCTCTCCTCTCCCCATTTAAACAAACTTCCGTACACGGACCCTCTTTCGTTAACCCCCCTCCCATCCACGTCGGAAACGACGAAGAATATGAAGTAGAAACCCTCCTCGCCCATTGTGGTTCCCTGGGCCATTATAAATACCTTGTCTCTTGGAAAGGATATGGCTCCTCTGAAAACACCTGGGAACCCGAACCCAATCTACGTAACTCTCCCCTCATATTAGCTAAGTACAAAAAAGACCATCACATACGATAGCACTTATGTTAAATCTCCTCTCTCTCCCTCCTCTTATACCTCCACTACACTCCCACACCCACGATCGCTCGTCACACTCTCGATTCCACTCATGCCCCCCCCCACTCTGGTTTCTCTCTCTCTAACCCCCTTCACCAGTCTTTGCTTCTCCTTTCGTCCCATACTTCATTCTTCTCTTTTGTGTCTTTTCCAAACTTCCTCCTACACTTTTCTTCATCACCATGTTTCGAGACTCCCAAACCCAAGGACCCATGACCACCCAGACTCATAACACCCCACCTCTATTTCCTCTCCTAATGCATCGTCCCTCCCAAATGAACTCTTCCTCTTTGCTCACCAATTGTCGTCTCCTCACCAGACTTGCCCAAACACTCTCACCTTCACAGACATTGAAACCATAACCCACTCCTCCCATCCCTTGATGGAATGTCCCTGCTCTTGGCACTGTCTCTTTCTCTGACGAGCAATCCACCACTCTGAGGAATTTCTTTTCTTTGGGATCGAACCTGGAGTTCAATCATACAAAGGGGGTAATGTTACAGTTTTCCTAGTCTAACGGGCTACTTTCAGGGCTAAGCCCCTATTTTCCCTTATCTTATCCTATCTTTGCCTACCTTAAACCTCTTTTGCTCTTAACCATCAGATCTCACCGATCTGGCTACTAGGTTACACCCACCACGATCCCTCGATGGGATATGACTCACTTTGACTCATCCCTGATGGTAACCACTCACTTAATCATTCCACTACATTCCATAGTGTTCCTTCGCTTATTCAGCACACACTATATATACCTTAGCCTTAGCACATTGTTCTTTACTCTTGATCTGCGCAGTAACATGTGTACCTTGTGTCAACCTCAGTCCACGAGCTACGCTCGCAGTTCTCTCCATAAACACACTCACCCACGAGCTCTGCTCGTAGTCCCTTCGTCTTAGTCTTTGACCCCACGACCCCTCAGTCCCTCCGCCCTCAAATATCCTTTGAGTTCCTTCAGTCCTTCGTGATCTCCTAGGTAGATGAGATGCTGAGACCTCTACGTGAGAGTCCACCTCGCTACAGGTAGCTGATATGACACTAGGTGTGTGTTCAGCGTAACAAAAGGAGGGGAATAAAAGGGTGAAGAACTAGGTGCATTGTGATCTATTGTAAGTGATGGTCTTTTTTATATTTAGATAAAATGAGGGGGGCATGATGGAGATTGGTTTCAGGTTCCCATGTATTTTCGGATGAGCCATAACCTTTCCATGTGGTCAGATACTTGTAATGGCCAGGGGATCCCTGGTGTGCGAGGAGTGCCTTGACTTCATATTCTTCTTTGTCGGCAATCACCATGGGCAGTGGTCTAGAGAATGATAGACCATGCGTGTCAGTCTGTTTAAAGGAAGATAGAAGCGATGTGTGGAAAACATCATGGGTTCTCCATGTGGGAGGAAGGCAGAGTCAGTAAGTAAGGGGTGATAGGACCTGAGTGATTTTGAAGAGTCCGTATTGTTTAGGTGTGAGTTTCCTGGATGGGTAAGGAATGCAAAGATTAGTGGCTTCGAGCCAAACTTTATCTCCTACTTTCCAAGGGGAGAATGAATGAGTGGTGTGTCAGGTCATGGCAAGGTGAGCAGAGTCATGGGCAGTGAGAGCCTCTTCTCTGGCATTGGCTAGAGAGGAGAGACAATCAGTAAGGGCAGGGAGGAAGGTTTTACCCAGGGCTGGGTAGGCATGAGGTTCATAGCCAAGGAGATGAGAGAACGGTGATTTCCAAGTGGAGCTGTGTGGGACAGAATTGTGGTGGAACTCTGTGGTTGTTAGGTGATTTACCCATTCTAGGGGTTTGTTAGCACAAAAAATGTGGAGATACATTTCTAGCTCCTGATTGGTTCATTCAGTTTGGCCATCAGTTTGGGGATGGTATGCAGTGGAAAGGCATAAATTGTATTGAAGGAGTCTGGCGAGTTCTCAAGCAAAAGCAGAGGCAAACTGAGGGCCTCTATTGGAGATGACAGAGTTGTGTAGACCAAAATTGTTACAGTAAATGCAACCGCCTTTAGACCTGCATACAGAACTAGAACCTTGATGAGTCTTTCTCCTCCTTCCTCCTATGCTTCTGACATCATTTCCTCTTCTGATAGTCATCTCCTTTCTGGATCTTACTCAGCCCCCATGCCACCTATCTTTCCAGTTGATCATGATGTGCCCATTTCTCTTTTGGACACTTTTCTTCCAAGATGATTCTCTCACATCATCTTGTGTTCCTACCTTCCATTGATACTGCAGCATCTTCATGAATACTGATGACTCCATACCAGCCGATTCTTAGTCAGGATAGATGCTTAGCAGTATATATAAGACCAGTGACCTGTATTACCATTCCTTAGCTAGTTCTATGCAATCTACGTGTAGTTTCCAGCCTCCATGAGACTGCCAGTTGCAGTTAGTGAGATCCTCTTGTGTCCTCGCACTACATGTTACGCTTGCATGGAGTAATCTAGCAAGGTCAAAGATTTGACCTTAAGTCCAGAACCGATGAAAGCAACTAGTCGAGCGCACACTCTGAGGTGTAGTGCAAAGACATGAGAGGATCTCACTAACTGCGATGAGCAGTCTCATGGAGGCCAGAAAACTACACATAGATTGCGTAGAACTAGCTAAGGAATAATAGTACAGGGCATGGAGATTTATATATGATCTGGTATCTATGTATGACTAAGAATTGGCTGGGTTGGAGTCATCAAAAGTTACTACGTGAGAATTGATATAGGGGAGTGGAGGAACACGAGGTGATATAAGAGAATCCCCTGAGGAGAATATGTCCATAAGTGGTACAGGTGCATCAATAGACGAAGAAAAGATGGGAGGCATAGGGACAGAGTAAGATCCGGTAGGAAAGTAACTGTCCTGAGAAGATATGAGATCTGAAGTATAGATCGAAGGAGAAGAAAAACTCATCAATGATATTCCTCGTTGCATGGGTCGGTTCATAGTGGCATTTCTCATAACACTAATGAAGAGAAGGATACATCAAAAAAGGAGGAAAACCATAACATTACCCCCTTTGCACACTTGAACCCCTGGTTCAAGACATCTCAGATGGTCATCCTCCAAATAAGCTGGAAGCCTGTGCAAAAGTGAAATGCTCAAATGGACAATCCTCTCTGATATGTCCAGCTCAATTGCAAGTTGCACATCGTTGTTCAGGGCAGAAGCAAGGTCTGTGTCCCCACTGATGACAGAAGCTGCATTGACTGGTGAGGCATTGTCGAGGAAGATGGCCTGGGGCCCTGGTGTGGCAATGGGAGCAAGTGTAGAGTGGGCAGTCTTTGAGATAGTGACCCAGCTGATGACAATGAAAGCAGCAAGAGGTGGCAATAGCTGGATGGCAAATGATGGGGGATTTGATGACCTGATGAGGAGAGGACAGTACCATGCGACTGTCTGGTAGGTGGAAGATGTGGGATTGGTTGTGAGCTCAAATCTCTTCATCTACCTCCAAGGGGGAGTCTGATAATGAGGACATCAATTTGTGGATGTCGATGAGAGTGGGAGAGGTAGACCAAGTGGGGGATGGAGGAGAAGAGGAGATATGTTCGATGAGAGGTAGCCTTACAGGCAGAGGAGCCTGGGAAGGGGGGGAGGCATCGAAGGACAGGGTGCAAGGAGGGCAAGAGAGTGAGCAAACCTGCTCAACATATGTATCTTGTTCTGCAAGAGGAAGAGAGGAGAAAACATGATGAAAAGTATGGTAGACAGCACAAGGGGGTAACTGAGAAATGAATCCATGGAATCCATGGAGGTGTAAAACAGAGAGGACATGTTCAGGAAGGCAATTGATAAGGAGACAAAGGGGTAGGCCAAATGACAAAGGGGGATCCGAAGGTGCAGAATGGAAGTGTAAAGACTGAATGTGAGATATGTTGAAAAAGAGACAAACAAGTTCTTGAAAGATCTCATCCTCCTGATAAAGAGGGAGCCTCTCAAGGGCTGCCACCAGAGCAGGCTCCACCAGAACAGCAGCATACAGGGTATAGGCCACATGCCTGGGTAGGAAAGTGGGCTGAACTGCCATGGAGCATAGTGGAGAGTTTCTGTGTGAGGAGGAGGATGAAAAGTGGGTGGACATATTGAAAGTGAGGACTACACTGAGAGGGGGTTTACTTGGGGATGAGGGTCCAGTAGAGGATAAAAAAGGTGGCAGTCAAAAGGATAAAGGTGAGGGCAGATGCAAGGGGGAAGAAATGGTGGGTGAGTTCTGGCATACACAGGAGAGGGAGACAAGGGCAAGGATGTGAGGGGATTACAAGCAGTGGGCTTTCTTGTATCGAGTCAGCAGATCCTGTGCATGATGGAGATTACCCTCGGGTTCCCAAGTATTTTCCAAGGGGCTGTATCCCTTCCATGCAGTCAGGTACCTGTAGTGGCCAGGAGAGCCCTTGTGTGCAAGAATAGCCTCCACTTCATATTCTTCCTCATTGTCTATGATGTCAGGTGGGGGTTTGGCAAAGGAGGGACCATACACTTTGGTTTGCTTGAAGGAGGAGAGGAGGGTAGCATGGAAGACATCATGTATCTTCCAAGTGGGGGGTGTTATGCTGAATGCATGTCTAGTGTCATTCCAGCAACCTGTGGAAGGGTGGACTCTCACGAAGAGGTCTCAGCATCCTATCCACCTAGGAGAACAAGGGAGACGAAGGACTCAAGGAATACTTGAGGACTGAAGGTCTTAGAGACAATGGACTCAAAGAGTCAAGACTGAGGAATGACAGAAGACTATGTGTTATTGCATAGAACAAGAGTGAGGAGAATACATGGGAAGTACAGGTATATATAGATGAAGATGAGTAAGCATTGAAGTCCATGGAACACAGTAGAATGATGAAATAAGCTGCAACCAACAATGCACAGCAGGAATGAGATCAAAGGGTAACTATGGATAGTAATCCGAGATGACTTGGATATCACAGGAGAATTGGCTGAAGATAAATAAGAAGTAATTGAAATGCATAGAGAAGGCTAAGGGACTAGCATGATGAAGAGAATGAATGGAGACAAGGTGAATATGGGAAGAAAGGGAGAAAATTGTAACATTACCCCCTTCATACAATTGAACCCCAGGTTCAATCCATAACAGATGGTCTTCCTCCAAAAAGGCTGGTAGACTGTGTGGGAGTGAGATGCTCAAATGGACAATCGTCAAAGACATGTCCAGATCGATTACAACCAGAGCAGATGTGAGTAGGGCAGGCTCTAGTGCTATGTCCCCAATGTAAACATACATCACATTGACTGGTGAGGCACTCTCTCCAACAATGGCCTGGAGTGAAGTGGTGGCAGTTAGAACAGGTGTATCCAGGGCAATTTTCGATGTAATGGCCCAGTTCACAACAATGGAAGCACCTGATAGAGGGGGTCACAGGAGTAGGACAAAAGGGCTGAGGTAAGACATGAATGGGAGAGGAGAGAATGGTGGTGCCATTGGGAGGGTGGTCTCCAGTGAGGGAGTGAGGGCACGAGCGGAAGACAGTTGACTGAGGAGCACAGGGAGAGCAATAGGGGAGGAGCCATCTGGGGAGGTTTGCTGGGATCTGAGTATGAGATTGGAGGATGAGAGGATATGAGAGACATAAGTGTGTTGATTGAAGATGGGCATGCTAGCAAAGATGGTACTAAACAATGGATAGACAAGGTTAAGTGGCAACTGAGAAATGAAGATATGAAAACCATGTAATTGAAGAATGGAAAGAATTTGTTCTGGGAGGCAATTAATAGCTAGTTGAAGGGGGAGGCCATATCCAGTGGGTCGGTTGATGGATGCAGCATGGAAATAAAGGTTCTGAGCATGGGTAGCATCATGAAACAGGCATACTAATTCCTGAGATATCTTATCCTCAGAATAGAGGGGGAGAGCTTCTAGGGTGAGGACAAGGATGGGTTCAGAGAGTATGGTGGAGTAGAGGGCATGAGCAGAGAGGTGAGGGAGATACATGGGTTGGACTGGGGTGTTTTGAAGAGTGGCACGACAGACAGAAGTGGCAGAGATAGATAAAGAAGGGGAGGAATGGAGTGAAGTAGGAATGGACATGTTTAGGTGTATAGCCAGTAGATTGAGAAGAAGGTAGCAAGGAGGGTGACAAAGATGAGAGCAGAGAGGAAGGGAATAAAAGGATGGAGAGCTAGGTACATTACAGTCTATTGTAAGTGATGGTCTCTCTTATATTTGGATAAAATGAGGGGGGCATGATGGAGATTGGTTTTGGGTTCCCAGGTGTTTTCTGATGAGCCATAACCCTTCCATGTGGTCAGGTACTTGAGATGGCCAGGGGAGCCCTGATGTGTGAGAAGTGCCTCAACTTCATACTCCTCTTCATCAGCAATCAGCATGGGCAGCGGTCTAGAAAATGATGGTCCATGTGTGTCAGTCTGTTTAAAGGGAGATAGAAGTGATGTGTGGAAGATATCATGGATTCTCCAGGTGGGAGGAAGGTGGTGTCAGTAAGTGAGTGGTGATAGAACCTGAGAGATCTCAAAGGGTCTGTGCTGTTTGGGTGCAAGTTTCCTAGATGGATAGGGAATGTGGAGATTAGTGGCTTCAAGCCAAACCTTATCTCCCACTTTCCAGGGGGAGAACGAGCAGGTGGTGTGTCAAGTCACAGCAAGATAGCCGGAGTCATGGGTGGCCAGGGCCTCTTCTCTGGCCTTGGCTAGAGAGGAGAGGCGATCAGTGAGAGCAGGTAGGCATGAGGTTCGTAACCAAGGAGAAGGGAAAATGGTGATCTTCAAGTAGAGTGTTACAATCTTTGCTCTTGCTTCTACCTTATTTCTCCTTTCCGTTGAATTGCTTCACTATGCTGGCCCCTATGGGTTATGTTCTCCTAGCTTTAGTCATTTCCTCTTTGTCTTTGGCCCTTCTTCCCTTTTGGTCTAGATCCTTTCGGATCTGTCCACTTAGTTACAGTACCTGTACCTTGATGGTAATCTCCACCTTTGTCATTGTTCCACTATGTTCTATAGGCTTCTCTGATGACTCATCACACTGTATATATACCATTAGCTACTCTGTGTATTTCCTCACTCTTGTTCTATGCAATTACATGTAGTCTTTTGTCATTCCTCCTCAATCCTTGAGATCCTTTTCACCACTAAGTCCCTCAGGCTTGAGCATCCCTCAACCCCTCGTTCCCTTGTTCTCCTAGGCAGTCAGGACACTGTTGACCTCTTCATGAGAGTCCACCCTGCTGCAGGTTGCTTGAATGACACTAGAGTGCATTTGGCATAACAAAAGAACAAGAGTCTCCCTTGCCCCTCCTCTTTAGGAGCCAGGCCACCCCAGCACAACATCTCACTCCTGCTGCACCCTTAGGCCCCCCTCCGACTCAGAACCTGAGGAAACCCCTCAGCACACCCCAGCCTCATCCAACTCTCCTTGGACCAACCCCTTTGCATCCCTAGCTCCCCAGTCCTCAGCCCCCTCTCCTAGAAGAATCACAGGGTAATCTTCAACCAACCCCATCCATTGACAGCTCACTCAGTCCCCAGCACTTTCTCAGCTGAGTCTAGGTCCTCCCTTGCCTAGACCCCTCACTCTAGTACTCACAATCACTCCAGCACCAGTTCTCACTCTCCCTGCACCCCCAGTCATCACTCTCCCAGCCCAAGCACCCCCAGCACTCCCCATTGCCCCAAAACTACCCTTAGTACCCATGGCAACTACCCAACCCGAGCTTAAGGCCACTCTCCCCCTCAACTTCTCAGGGGAGCCCAGTGAATCCATTCAATGGATCAAGGCCATGAAGGCCTACTTCCAGATCAACCCCACCCAGTACTCCTCTGATGAAGCCAAAGTCATGACCACTCTCAACCAAATGAGCAAAGGACATGGTGTGTCCTTCTCCGAAATGTGGTACAATCGTATGGCTGACCCAAACATCCCCTCCACTGAAAAAACCTTTGACAAACTTGCCTCCAACTTTGAGACTACCTTCTTTCCATTCAACATCAAAACCACTGCTCACCTCAAGCTCTCCTCTCTCTGTCAGAGGTCCACTAAAACTGATGATGGGTTCCAGAAGTATATCACAGATTTCCAAAACCTTGCTGCTAAAGCTAGCATCTCTGATGATGCCACCCTCATCCATATGATGACCAGAGGGCTAGACCAACATATCACAACCCTGATCCTCTCCATATCTGCTGTCCCTGATACCATCAAGGGATGGATTGAGAAGGCAAAGACCTTCCATGCCCAGGTCACTCACATCAATGCCCTGAAGAAGGGAAATCACCAACCCTCCTTCTCTCCCACCCACACTACTAGTACCATCTCTTCAGACCTGAATGCTATGGATGTTGACACCCTCAGAGTAGGGAGGCTCACTCCAGAAGAGCAGGCCCAATGCTTCAAGGAAGGCTGCTGCCTCCACTGCTGAAAGAGGGTGTTACGAGAAATGCTACTGCTTTTCGCTGGCAGATATGCAGAGCCACTTTGATGAGTTTTTCCCCTCCTTCTACGTATGCATTTGATATTGTGTCATCATCTGATAGTCATCTTCCGACGGGTTCAACCGCCGTCGCTATGCCCCCAGTTTTTCCCTTTGATCATGATGCGCCCATTTCTATTACGGACCCTTTTCTTCCCAGGTGATTCTCTCGCATCACCTCGTGTTCCCCCCATCCCCAGATGCTGTACTATGAGTAGTAACTGTAGATGACTCCTCATCGGCCGATTCTTAGTCAGGCTCATTTTCCTAACAGTATATAAGATCCTCGGGCATGTATTACTATTCTCTAGCTAGTTCTACGCAATCTACGTGTAGTTTTCTGGCCTCCTCGAGACTGCTCGTCGCAGTTAGAGAGATCCTTCTAAAGTGTCTTCGCACTACACTTGAGTGTGTGCTCAACTAGTTGCTTTCATTGGTTCAGGACTTGTTGTCGAACCTTTGACCTTGCTGGATAACTCCACGCAAGTGTAACAAAAGAACTAGCTTTATCTTCGTCCCTGCTTTTTAGCAGAAGGACTCTAAACAGACAAACACGAAGCCATCTTCAGGAAAAAGACTAGACGTACTAGATCTCGTGTTTATCCTAGCCACCACTACCATCCTGAGATTGGTAAACATCATCGTCGCCACCATTGGTCTCTACGCAGGATTATTCCGACGACCCAGACTTACCTAAAGAGAAGGTATCCCCTGCTAAGAATAGCAGAGGAGGCAAAATCGAATCACCACGTCGCGACATAGGATCAGATTACCGGAGGACTCCGATCAAGAAGAAGAGCAATACGTCACCAACTCACCTGCTCCACAACCACAGACAAGGAGGATCACTGGACAACCTCAGATTCCCTCTAATCCATTTCCACCACCAAGAAGATTACGCCGCTTGTCACAAATATCCCCAGCACCTCCAGTCATTTTGGTCACTCCGGAACCAATGGAACATACCGGATTCTCGACCCCAAGAGAACCCTCCCCTATTGAGTTATCCCCTCTGATCACTGCAACCATGACTCACCAACCAACCACGCCAGCACCCGCTGTACCAACCACAACCACAGCAGTAGCCCTACCTGCCTCAAAGAAGTCAGAAATCAGAGCTGGATGTCCTGAATCTTTCAGCGGGAAGGCAGAAGATGCAAAGAGATGGTTTCGGGCAATGAAGGCATACTTCATGTTGAATCACGAGGTCTACAACGAACTAGCACAGATCGTCATCCTCCTCAATAACATGAAAACCGGAATGGCAGCAACCTTCACAGAAGCATGGTATCAGAAATTGGACGATGCGGCGCAAGGAAAGATCAATGTCACCTTTAACGAATTGGAGAAAGACTTCTTCACAACCTTCTCCCCAGGTGATGCTCAAGCTGATGCACGATCTAAGCTTTACACTTTGAAACAGGGCAGGGGGACGTTTCCCAACTTCAGAGCTCAATTCGAGCTATTAGTAGCCAATGCGGGTATGGGACATCAAGACACAATCTTGATAGATCTACTCAGGGTCGCTGTAAACGGGGACATTGTGAACCTAATGACAGCAGTCAACCCAGCCCCGGAAAAATGGACAAAATGGATGGAAAAAGCCGCTCAATTTGACCAAATCAGGACTAGGACCCTGCTTTTGAGAACTGGACAGGGACAACCAAACGCGTCCGGATCTTCCCACAGACCCCACAGAGATCCATATGCTATGGATGTAGATACCATTTGGCTATCACCCACAGAACGGGCCGAACACTTCCGAAACAACAAATGTTTCATCTGTCATAAACAGGGATGCTCAACCAGAAACCATCGAAAGGACAGAAGTTCCTTCAGGGGAAGAAACTTCAACCAAACCAATAGGCGAGTACCATTTTCAAACAGACAGACACCCACCACTCACATGGTACAGACTGAGAACCCGATGGACCAATTCTTCACCAAACACAACAAAGTGACCCCAGAAGAGGCAGCCAAAGTACTGAACCTATGCTTTAATGAAGGAGAGGAAGAAAGCGCCCCAGCCAGCGAGGAAAGCATGGGTTTTTAAAGGGGAAAGGTGTTTCAGCGTCACCAATCCCCGTTACCACTATCCCTGTACTAGTATCCCCAATTGCAGATCGAGCAATCCGAATCTCCACGCTCTTGCATGAAGAAGAAACAGGGAAAACCGCTGAAATATCCGCATTAGTGGATAGTGGAGCAAGCAATTGCTTCATAAACAAGAATCTGGTAGATCGACTCAAACTATCCACCAAGAAACTGAAGATACCCATAAAAGCAACCAATGCGGATGGAACAGAAAATGAAAATGGATTAATATGAAGGAAAGTCACGCTCTCACTAAAAATGGAAAATCTACTCCTAAAAGAACAGGACTTCCTTATCATCAACTGTGGAAAGGAAGAGGTCATCCTCGGAATGACCTGGTTACGGATGGTTAATCCGGAAATTGATTGGGCAAGAGGAAAAATCATCCTTCCTGAAACAATAGATCCGGCTCACCGCTCTTCAGACCATATCGAACAAAGATATCTCCTGTGATATCTAGCATTAGATCCAGACGCCTACCTCCACCAGGAGATGATCAGAAAGATAACCCACTCTACTGAGATCGCACAAACAGAGATGGCCAATAAAAAAGAACCTATCCTACCCCCCGAATTTGAAGAATTTCGGCGAGTATTCGAAGAACCCCCCTTAGGCAAACTCCCTCCATCAAGGAAATATAACCACCAT
>JBBPTT010000671.1:0-18701 GCA_038094175.1 Boletellus aff. lepidospora
TATTTTCCTTCTAGGAAGAGGAAATAGGATACATGATGGGATTAAAGAGTCTCAAGAGTGTTTATCCAGCTTAAAGAGCTTTATTATAGATTAACATAACCATGGTAACAACATATTAATTTTTGGTTGCTATGGACACAGTGGAGCATCAGATTCTGACATGTTCAAATGACACTCACATAATTGTCCCAATGAGTGTCAGTTTTAAATGATGCATATCTCTATGGTAACTGATCCAAATTACATAATGTTTTTACCCAAATCTAGCCAAGGGCAGATACTTCATTTCATTCACTGACACTTTGTTTATACTTGTTTTCCTTCCAGAGGTATTCAACAAACAATCAAAAAAAGTAAAACATTGGGACATTTTTGTGAGTCACTGTAGAACCTTCATAATGAGTGAGTCAGATGTGTGAAGAGAAAAGACAAAGGGAGCAAGATGAACTAAAAAAATGAGTCATGAATTGACAAGTTGGATGCCTGATTTATCAATGAAGGAAGTAAGTTTGATGACAAGGAAGGAGAGGCAGAATTTGACCAATCAAGGTGATGGATCAACAATTTCAGGACCTGTAGATTAAGAAGGGTGTTATTAGAGATAAGTAAAATAAGAGGGAGAGAAGGAGGTAAGCCTAGTCAATCTTGAGGAAAACCTTCCATTCCTCTTCAGTCCAGCAAAACTCCCCATGCTCCTCCTTGACACTCTTGTACATGGGATAGAAGACATTGAACCCCATCTTAACAAGAATCTTCTCCAACTTGTTCTTACAGCTGATCTTGTTACACTTGTATGGAGTTATCTAGCAAGCAATTGAACTAATCAACTGAAGTATGCACTATGAGGTGTAGTATGAAGACATGAGAGGGTCTCACCAGCCAAAACATATTGGCCTTGTGGAGGCTAGATACAGTGAGGTGCAACACTGTTCTGATGTTTAATACTTCTATAGTGCAATGATGTAGCACATGAGGGCATGGGAATTTAGCTTTGGGTTATGGAGAGCATGTTAACTAATAACCACTGGCTACAAAATGGTCCCTGGATCATGTGATTTGGAACAGATTTGACTAAGACATGCTCATTTCAAAGCAGAGAACTCATTGGAACAGTTTTGCACTTCTTGGAATAAAGAGTGGAATTTCAGTCAAATAAGAGAATATCCTACAATATTTCAAGCTGAAAAGATACACATAAAAATATTATGTAAGAGTTCCTGCACTCATTTATTAGTAGTTACAGATGCTATAAAAGTAAAATTTTCTACTCTAGGAACATAATGTTTTTTAAAACCAGAACTGATGATTTTACCTATTCTGTTGGTTTAGTCATGACAACAGATGATTATACCATCCTCATGAATTCATCCAAGAGATTTTTTAGCCTAGATAAGCTTACTACAGGTTGCTTGTATGTTCATAAACTGTTGTGTGTGACTCAAGTGTGACTGGGCAGTTCAAGCATAACATGCTCATACCCCCATTCTGTCTGAGAACCTATAAGTATACATGATGCATGTAGAATGCAACATACTGGTGTAAAGATGCTTCTCCTCATGGTGCTTCAACAGCTCCTAGGGATGGTTGGTAAACTCACAAAAGGGGCATTTAAATTGCCCCTTTCTTTTATTGACAAGCCACATCTGACCTGTTACAACCATCAGTATGTTTTCATTCCTCTTCATTTCTCATATTAACCAAACACATAGAGATGCAGCCTCTGTTCTTCATTATGCTTGCTTTTGATGTGCCTCTCCAACAGTTTGTCATCCTCTTTGAACATGTCAAAGCAGTATGGACAGACAAGTTTGTTTGCCATGGGGGCTGTAGTGGATGGGTGGTACTGAGGCTATCTCCTTCAATTAGGATGTCACACCAAAGGCAGCTCCAAGGCATCTATCAATGCTGGCCTTGTTTGTCCTTGTTGGTCTGCTTTGTGTCATAGCTGCTGTCTCCCCTTGCATGCCATTTCTTTGAACTTCTAGTCATCTCATGAGCATTGAAATTGACCCAGACAACACCCTTCTCACTCTTCAAGAGAAAATGCAGTGTGTTCAAGAAGCAATGCAGCCAAATGATGTTGAAGAAGCATACATGATTGGCTCCCTTGCATCACATCAGAGACATCTCAGAAACATCTATCTAGGACTACACACTGGACCCATAAATCCAATTAACAAGCATTTTTTGGATGATCTAAATGAAGAGCAGTTCAATGTAATGCATCTTGCTTTGGATGGTGCTAGCTTGTATATTACTGGGGCAGCAGGTGCATGACTCATTGCACTTGCACTCACAAGCTTATCAATACATGGCATAAGTAGGAACAGGAAAGACATACCTTCTGTCATGCATATATCAGGCTCTCATCTACAAGCATGGCTATCAGCCTAGAGTGGTCCTGACAGCCAGTACTGGCATGGCTGCCATGACAATACAGAGTCAGTTGTTTGTTGTCATTTTAACCCTCTTAATCCAGTGCTTCTTCAGGACAAATGCTTCACTCTTGGGCTAGGTTTATGGTTTATCCTACAAACATCTAATAATAATCAAATAAATATACATTGTATCTATTATCAACTATAAGGAACTCCATGTAAACTATATTTATGCTTAAAAGATATGAGTTATGTGAAGCTAGTAAATATAATAAAACTAGTAGAATCTGTTGAGCACAAGTAACTGTAAACTAAGTCCATAGAAAGACTAAAGTAACATACTCTATTATAATTTTCAAATAGTAGTAGATATTGTCATTTGATTCCAGTACTATCAGATTATGTAGGAGTATGGAAATTAGTAGCAAATGATATAGCTACATATGTACCTCATCTATCAAAAATTATATTCCCAAATTTTATTAATATTGATTTTTGATTTCTTTAATATTGCTGATTATTTACATGATTAATGAAGATATAATTACATTAGTTTTAGAAACTTATTCTACTATTAAAAGTGAAACACTCTACCTTTTGAGTCATACTTCCAACTTATTTAACTATACAAAGTTTTATAATTTGAGAACTTAGTCAAATTGAAAGTGGAATGAGTGATCACATACATGCATTGATTGACAAGTGCCTCAGAAAGCTGTGAAAGCTTGAACAGAGATTGTGAAAAATCATGGAAATAGCCATGAAGGTCCAAAAAGGGCTCCATAAAAAGCCTCCCATTGATTTTCTATATAGAGCAAAGCATATGCAGGTAAATGATCATGTATGATTTCTGAGAAAGAGAGACACAAGATGTAGAGGAGATGTCTGTGGATCTTATTTGAAGCCCAATGAGTCAAGAAGTGAAGAGATGGAAGAGTGTTGGTATGTGGAACATGGACCAAAAGTGCCAGGTCAGCACAAGATAAAGTGAGCTGGTGAAAAACAGATCAAATAAGCTTGGAAAGCTTGTGAAGTTGGACATTAAGCTCAACAAGCAGAGTTACAACATAGTTGAGTTGAGAGTGGATGATGAGGATGATCCATAAAACTGAAGAGAGATCCAAGGGGTCATGAAGATCCATGTTCAGAGCATTGACAGAAATGCTGAACATGCCAAACTGCTCCAGAATGTGGCTGAGTACAATACTGAAATGCACAAGCAATCAATGGGAGCTTGAAAGAGCATCCTCTAGTTGATTGGCCTGCAAGATGTATTAAAGCCTGTCAACATGATTATGCAGGGAAGAGAGATGCACCTGTTCAATGAAATACATATGGAGTGACATGAGATAGGGTTAAACCTGAGAGTAGACTTTGCAATGTACTTATATGCAGCCATGGATCACAAAATTGATTAGGCATAGGTTGATCAAGTGAAAGGTGGGAGGGTAATGTCAATATCAAGTTGTTGATGCAAGAAGCAAATGGATGGGGTCATCAGTCTAGCAGCAATAGCTCTGATGGATAAATCAAGGGTGCTATCTGGTTTGGAAGATGCTGCATGATGTGAAGAGATGTGCTAGAATCAATGTGTTGATATCTATATCAAAGAGGCAACTGTTTGGGTTGTTTTGGTGATAGCTGATGTTACAAGAAATGCAACACCATGGCAAGCCAGAAGACAGGAGATGTCCTTGATGAGTTTTTCCAATCTGTCCCAATATGATTTCACTACCAATTATTCATCTGATAGTCATTTATCTTTTGGATCATATCTGATCCCTATGCCTTCCATCTTTTCTCTTGATTGTGATTGCTCTCTTCATCTGATCTACTGATTGTTGTTGTGGGCACCCATTACCTTTTGAACACTCTTCTCCTTCAGTAATTCTCTTGCATCACTGCATGTTCCTTGTACTTCCCATATGCTGCTCTCATGTAGTAACCCCAGTTGACTCATTATTAGCTGGTCAGATTCCCTACATAGTATATCCAGCAGTATATAACCTCAGTGTCATGTGTCAGTATTCTCCAGCTAGTTCTACAAAATCTATACATTGTTATCTGGCCTCCACAAGACTGTGAACTTTGCACAGTTAGTGAGATCCTCCTGTATCTTTGCACTACGCTGCAGAGTGTGTGTTCAGACTAGTATCTTTGTGATTAAGCTTGCTGGGTAACTCTGCACAAGCATAACACATTTAGACTTGTAGAACTCAACAAGTGGAAAAGACTGGAAGGAAAGAACTACCTTCAGCAAGGGGATACAGATTTTGAATGCATTGTTCATTGACCTGGATGTTGCACACAAACCCAACCTTCTTCTGATATAATTGATCACCAGTGGCTTGCTTGTAGGTATAAAACCCTTTAACTGTACTGACAGTGCCATTTGTGAGTCCATCATCAAGATTTCTCACAAGTATGACCTGTGCTCCAGTTTTCAATTTGATTACTGAATTGACTAGCAGGCTGTTCAAGAGATGGTGGTGTTTTTTGACAGCAGTCCAGTCACATAATCTAAAAGTGACAATGGGAGATTTGATAGAAGCAAGGCAACATTGATTGAATTGATTGATCTCTTGATGAGTGGCAAATAGGTATATGGGTTGACATTGAGGAGCAAATTCCTCAGAAATGGGGTAGGATAAGCTAGAAAAGAATTGGATGGTGTCTTCACCCAGGGCTGCAATACAATAGTGATTGAGGGCATAAATAAATGCTAAGGATGGATATATGCATTGATATGATGGGGGTAGCAATAAACATACCTTGATCATTTTGTCTGTAGACAGTCTTCAACAAAACATGTAACTTGATAATGGAGGACCAGGATTTGCATTGAGAAGCAGAGAAAGCAGAGTCTTCCACAATGACCAGAGGTAATTGTAAAAAGTCACTTAAGGCAATGATTGTTATGATTTTCTCTCTTTCAACATGTATTTACCTTGTTTCCATCTGTTCCCTCCATCATGCTGGTCCCCTTATTTTCTCTACTCATTTTGATCACTTCTTATTTGTCATTGGCCAGTTCTCCCTTGATATCCAAGTCATCTTGGATTATTACCCATAGTTACTACTCAGCTATGTTCCTCATCAGCAAATCAGCTGAGTTGTAGCTCGCCCTAGCTACCATGTGATAGCCTTACTAGATCTAGCTAGATGAATAAGATCTCACAATGCTAGTGAGGAACTAGCTTTTATTGCTAGTGGCACCAATCTAGAGCAAGAACACACACTTCTTGCTAGATCTAGTATGTTCAATACTCCTAGCAAGGCCTTGCTAGACCTAGTACAACCTCTCTTGAGGTTCACAAAAATCATTGGTGGTGCAATTGAACCTTGCACCTTGTCAGGACTTACTAACTTGTCAACTCCTTGTGACCACACTAATTGTACTATAGCATTGAGTCTATGTTTATTAGCACTACTGTCTTATCTATTTATCACTCTCAAACAAAGTGTTAACAGCAGGGGTTGAACTCAAACACTCTGATGTTCTCTTAGTCACATGGTTGTTCTCAAAATTGTCATCTGTTAGACTATTGAGGTGCATTACAACTTTATTAATCTAAGTATATCACTTGGTACTACATATCTGGACAAGACAATGTTGCATTCTTTGTTATGCTTGTGTGGAGTTATCCAACAAGTCAAGAGTCCAGATGATGAATCTGTGCTCAAACAAAGATACTAGTTGAGCATACACTCTGAGGTGTAGTGTGAAGACACTGGAGGATCTCACTAACTGCAACTAGCAGTCTCGTGGAGGCCAGAAAACTACATGTAGATTGCGTAGAACTAGCTGGAGAGCTATGGTACAAGGTGTGGCAAATTATATAGTACAGAGGTAGGCTATGCACATAGCCATGATGAGTCAGAATGAGTCATAGGTAACCAAGGTGAGTGATGCATCAATGCACAGCATCAAAGATGGGATCAAGGGATTAAAAGATGGTGGTGGTGGGGCTATGCATGGTTACCATCAAGGTAATAGGGTGAAGAGGTGATAATGTGAAGGTGTGCTGACATGATAGGGTGAAGATGGGCAGATTCAATAAAGGATTACTTCAAGGGTATGCTAACTGATTAGTGAGGATGGGTTGATGTGAGGAGTTCCTATAGGCCCAGTAGTCATTGTTCAAGGGTTTAGACAAAGGGAGGGACTTATTAAAGGGAAGAAAAGGAAAAACTGTAACAATACCCCCTTTGTGCATTGGAGATTCCAGCTCCAAGATTTTATTTCAATAATTCTTTTGTCATTTGTGGAAGGGTGATTTCAATAGGGAGACTTTCTTGAGGAATGCTGATGGATACAGTTTTTTATATGTGGAAAGGAGTTCTCGGGCGTTAGAGAGGTTAGATGCAGGTTTCCAGGTGTTTTTGGCCAAAGAATATCTCTTCCATTTGACAAGATACTGTCTTCATCCAGCATGTCCTCTGTGTGCAAGGATTGCTTCTACCTTGTATTCTTCTTCTCCTTCAATAGTATCTGGTGGAGGTTGAATGAAGTTGGGACCGTGCTCAGGGGTTTCGATATAAGGGGTGAGGAGAGAGGCATGGAAGACTGGATGGATTTTCCAGGAGGAGGGGAGTTGGAGTTGAAAGGAGACTGGAGAGATGACTTTCTCAATTTCAAAGGGGCCTTCCTGTTGAGGAGCAAGCTTTCTGGAGGGGTAGGAAATATGAAGGTTCTTTCTTTCTAACCAAACCTTATCTCCAACTTTGAAAGGTTTGTATTTTGACCAGATTCTTTCTTTCATTTGTAGTTGAGCGGATATGTGAGCAGCCTTTGCTTCTTGTCAGGCTTTGTCAAGGATAGTCATGCAGGATTTGAGAGCAGGGAGGAATGTTCTTCCAATAGTGGGATAGGCTCAGGGTTCATATTCCATCATCAGGGTGAATGGTGTTTGTTTGGTAACCAAGTGGGTGGCGGAGTTATGAGCGAATTCAGCCATGGGTAGGCCACTTAGCAGGGTTTCCATCACAAAATATCCAGAGATATGTCTCTAATTCCTGGTTAACACATTCAGTTTCTCCATCTGTTTGCAGATGATAGGCAGTAGACAAGGCTAGGTCATATTGCAAGAGTCGGGCAAGTTCTCTAGTGAATGCTGAGGTGAATTGGGGGCCTCTGTCAGATATAACTTGGTCATGGAGCCTGAATCTGGGGAAGATATTCCTAAAAAAGAGCTTGGCTACTCCGGCTGTGTTGATGGTTTTATTGCAAGGGAGGAAAATTACCTCCTTTGTAAGGCCATGGTCGACCACAACCAATACAGAGTCAAAACCAGTGGAAATTGGGAGATCTGTGATCAGATCCATAGAAACATTCTGTTACACAGAGCAGACACTTGTGTCACTCAAGCAACCTGTGAATGGGGTGGACTCTCATGAAGAGGTCAACAGCATCCCAATCACCTAGGAGAACAGAAGAGATTCCTGACTGGGGTGAAGGACAGAGGCTAGGACTCAGAGGGGACTGAGGACTCAAGGGACACAAGGTGCGTGTATATTGCATAGAACAAGAGTAAGGAATATACATGTGAGAGCAAAGGTATATATAGGCTAACTTGTGTAAGTGAGGAAGCCTATGGAATCGGATGGAAAGATGACAAAGGAAAGATGGCCATCAAGGCACAGGAACAGTAGTTAAGCTGATAGATCCGAAAGGATTCGGATCGAAGAAGAGTAAGGGCCGAAGACGAAAAGAATAAACACATATGAGGAAGAGTAAAGGCCATAGGGGCTTGCACAGTGAAGGGATTCAATGGTGATAAGGAAAAGACAAGATGAAAGGGAGAAAACCATAACACATTCTGGAATGGGTGGTCCACCTCCACAGGATTTGGAACATGCGGCGGTGTGGTAGGGTGAGTATTAACCTTGTTTGCTTGACAAACTGTACATCCATGGATGAATTTCTGGACAAAGGTTGAGAGTCCAGGCCACCAATAGTCTTGTTGTAGCAGGGAAAGAGTTCTGAAATATCTACCATGCCCTCCGGCAGGGGATTCATGTAATTCAGTGACCAGCGCTACTCACTGTGGTTCTGGAATAAAGAGATGTCCCTTGAAATACAACATTCCATCCTCCCATCTCCAGTTGTTGGCTGAAGCTTGGGGAAAGAGAGAAGAGCCCATCTGAGCAGCAGCAATGGTGTTCTTTGCTAGAGGATCATCCTTGGCAGATGTTATGCTTGCATGGAGATATCCAGCAAGGTCAAAAGTTTGTTAACAAGTTCAGAACTGATGAAAGCAACTAGTCAAGCATACACTCTGAGGTGTAGTGTGGAGACATGAGAGGATCTCTCTAACTGCAATGGGCAGTCTTGAGGAGGCCAGATAACTACACATAGATTGCATAGAACTAGCTAAGGAATAGTGATACATGGCATGAGGATTTATATATGATCTGGTATCAATGTGTGACTAAGAATTGGCTGTGATGGAGTCATCAGAAGTTACTATGTGAGAATTGATATAGGGAAGAAGAGGAGCATGAGGTGATACAAGAGAATCACCTGAGGAGAATATGTCCATTAATGGTATGGGTGCATCAAGGGAAGAATCAAAGATGGGAGGCATAGAAATGGGATAGGAGACCAAAGGGAAATGAATATCAGTAGCAGTCAATATATTGGACCAGTTGTCAGAAGGCAAAGAGAAACTCATCAAAAAAGCTCAACAAATAGGGGGAGTGAAGGCAGTGGCATTTCTTGTAACATTACCTCTGAAGTAGACAGGAAGCCCTACTTCCAATGTCCATACCCATCTTGGTGACTTCCATGAAGGGTTAGGCTGAACCTCCAGTGGAGCTGGGGGAGTGGGTATTCCTGTGCAATGGGCAATCCTCCATAGCATGCACCACACTATTACAGATTCCACAATGATGTCTTGGACAGTTGAATTGGGAGTGACCAGGAACTGATATCCTACACAATGGGCAGGTGTATTCCAGGCAATCTGGGTGATAATGTCCAGTGTTTCCACAGGTGTAGCACATGACGGAGCAAGACAGTCCAGGAGTTGCTCTAGTGACAAATTCCACAAGTGAATTGATGAGGGGTTGCAAGAATTGTTCATCAAATCGTTGATGTGCAGCTGCTCTCCAAGATCTAGATCTCACTTGGAGAGGTGGAGTGGGGAGTGGTCTCTCATTCTCCTTGGGGTAGAGAGTGTCAGGTCTCTCTGCAGAGGATGTACTTTTACTTTGTGCCACGTGTGAAGATGTTGTGATGGTTGCATGACCGATGGTGGCAGTATCCATTCAGGTTGCAGAATCACAGAGTGTGGGTTGGTCAAAATATACATGGGGAGGTGGTTGTGATGCCAGTGGGTCAGATACAAATCTGATGCATAGAAAGTCATGGATTTGGACTGGATGGAGGGTTTGAAGAATAGGCCACATAAAGTTGTACATGGCGAGAGCAGGGAGTCCAGCAAGGATAGGTAATATTCCATGGTGAACCATGAGCTCAAGGATATAATCCTTCATCCAGATAAGTGCCATCTGTGATAGGGAATAGGGAGCTGTGACCATAGAATCGGATGGCAGGTTCTTGGTCTGGATGGTGAAAGCATGATAGTGATGGTAAAGGTTTAGGGTGAGGGGAAGGAGCTCATTCAATTCAAAATCAGGCTCATGGTTGATGAGGAGGACTAGGTGAACATCCTGGAAGATCTTTTCTAGAGCCTCCCATAGCTGCAGTTTGGGCAGGCAATGGAAGCAGAAGATTTCCCTGAGGGCTTTGTCTTCAGTCCCAGAGATATGGTAGGATTCAAGGAGATCAGGCATGATGTAGGAGAGTTCCATGGTCATAGTGACAGCTGTGTGAGAGGGCATACTGGTTTTTCTCAGTCCTCACATTCTCTCCATTTTTAAACAGAAATGGTATTGGTTTGGCAATTACTCTGGATCTGCCCATCTCCTGTTTAACATTGGTGAATCCACCAAATGCTCCACTTCCAGCCCAGTCACCACCCTCTAATCCTGATCCTGTGGGGCTACCATCCTGTGGCGTCTACTGTGGTGGCATATTAGTGTCTTCCTGGGACCCAGGCCCCCAGTGAGGAGCTCCCCGCCCACTAGCATTCTTGTTCTGCTTCAATGGACCTGTCACCCCATGACAGGTATAACCACGTCATGTCACAGACACCCACTTCTACCATCCAGAAGTGGGATCAGTTGGCTAAATCATGGGCCAAATATGCTATGTATACTAGTACTAGTGTGGCAAGGAGGGTGATGAATTCATTGATTTTGAGGGAGAATTGCATATTGAATGCAGTGATGATGGGCAGTGATGGGGAAGACTTGTTACGCTTGCGTGGAGTTATCCAGCAAGGTCAAAGGTTCAATCCTAGATCCAGAACCAATGAAAGCAACTAGTCAAGCGCACACTCAGAAGTGTAGTGTGAAGACACTAAGAGGATCTCATTAACTGCAAAGAGCAGTCTCATGGAGGCCAGACAACTACACGTAGATTGCATAGAACTAGCTGGGGAACTATGATACAAGATGGGCGTGACTATATAGTCCTAAGACAAGCTGTGCGTATAGCCACAATGACTCAGCATGAGTCATCGGTAACTAGGGTGATTGATACATCAATGCACAGCATCAAGGATGGGATCAGGGGATCAAAAGATGGTGGCTGTGAGGCTGTGTGTGGTTACCATCACAGGGAGATGGTGAAGGTGTGATGATGTGAAGAGGTGACGATGTGAAGGGATAAGACAGACATCAACGGAATAGACGTCCAATGTCCATTTAGCTGAATGGAAGGATTCTGATGATTCGTTGGTAGTCATCATGGTCGAGATTGAGAGTAGAAGGACTTATCAAGAGGAGGAAAAACTGTAACAAGACTGTGGATGGTGGTATGGGGAGAGAGGAGACCTTTTATAGAATACAGTTGCTGTGCATGGACCAGGAAAGATCAGATCAAATAGGAACTGCAGAATCAAGGGTCTTTCCATCGGGAAGAATCAGATCACTGCTGCAGAAAGTGGATAGGTGCTTTTCTTGATAATTCTGCAGCAGAGATTTTGCATTTGTTAAATTAATGGCAAGTTCCCATGTATTTTCAGCTGATGAATAGCCTTTCCATTTAACCAGATAATGTCTTCATCTGAAAGTTCTGCAATGGGCTAGAATGGCTTCCACTTCATATTCTTCTTCTCCTTGGATATTGTCTGGTGGTGGGCGAATGAAGTTGGGTCCATGTTCAGGAGTTTCAACATATGGGGATAGTAAGGATGCATGGAACACCAGATGTATCTTCCAGGCCAGTGGTAGTCAGAGCTGGAATGCCACAGGTGAAATAACTTTTTTGATCTCGAATGGACCTTCCCATTTAGGGGCTAATTTCTTGGATGGATAGGGAACTTGCAGGTTCTTTCCTTCCAGCCATACTTTGTCCCTGTTTTTGAACAGTAGATATTGGTGTCTAGACCTTTCCTTCATTCATAGTTGGGCAGTAATGTGTGCCATCTTGGCTTCTTTTTGTGCATTATCAAGAATGTCCAGCCAAGATTGTAAAGTGGGTAAGAAGGTCTTTCCTAGAGCTGGGTAAGCTCATGGTTCATATCCCATCATGAGTGCAAAGGGGGTTTGTTTAGTGACTGAATGTATGGAGGAATTGTGAGCAAATTTGGCCATGGGGAGGACATCATGCCACTTAGCAGGGGTTCCTTTGCAAAATATTCAGAGATAGGTCTCTAATTCCTGGTTAACCCACTCAGTTTCCCTGTCGGTTTGTGGGTGATAAGCTGTGGAGAGTGCTAGGTCATATTGGAGTAGTCAAGCTAATTCTCTAGTGAATGCAGAGGCAAACTGAGGGCTTCAGTCAGTGTTATGCGGAACACACGTCTAGTGTTGTTCCAGCAACCTGTGGAAGGGCAGACTCTCATGAAGAGGTCACAGTGTCCTAACCACCTAGGAGAACAAGGAGAGATGATGGACTCAAGGGGTACTCGAGGACTGAGGATTTCTTGAGATGATGGACTCTGAGAGTTGAGACTGAGGAGTGACAAAAGACTACGTGTATTTGCATAGAACAAGAGTAAAGAGAGTACATGAGTGGTAAAGGTATATATAGGCAAAGATGAGTCATCACCGAAGCCTATGGAACATAGTAGAACAATGAGGTAAGCTACTACTATCAAAGTGCAGCAGGTACCAGGTACAAATGGTAACTAAGGGAAATAATCCAAGATGACTTGGATAATGCAAGAGAATGGTCCAAAGACAAATAGGAAGTGATCAAAGTGCTCAGAGAAAATAAGAGGACTGGCACAATGAAGTGAAAGGATGGAGATGAGGTAGATACATGGTGTAAGGGAGAAAATCATAACATTACCCCCTTCGTACAGTTGAACCCCAGGTTCAATCTGTAGCAGATGGCATTCCTCCAAAAATGCTGGTAGACTGTGTGGGAGTGAGATGTTCAAGTGGACAATTGTCAAAGATGTGTCCAGATCTATTGCAACTGGAGCAGATGTGAGTAGGGTAGGCTTGAGCGCTGTGTCCCCAGTGTAGACAAACATTGCATTGGCTGGTGAGACACTCTCTCCAATGATGGCCTGGAGCGAGGTTGTGGCAGTTAGGGCATGTGTATCCAGGGCAATTTTCGATGTAATGGTCCAATTCATGACAATGGAAGCACTGGGTGGTGGGGGTTGCAGGAGTGGGATGAAAGGGCTGAGGTAAGATGTGGGTGGGAGAGGAGAGAATGGTAGTGCCATTAGGGAGAGTGATCACATATGACTGGGGAGGGGAGATATGGATTATCTTGTCAACTTTGTCAGCAGAGACAGATGGGGGTGGTTGTGATTCAACGAGTGTCATTTCCAGAGATGGGGTAGCAGCACAAGTGGAGGATGGTTGACTCAGGAGCACAGGGAGGGTGATGGGAGAGGAGCCATCTGGGGAGGTTCGCTGGGATTGGAGTATGAGATTGGAGGATGAAAGGATGTGGGAGACATAGGTGTCTCGATTGAAAACCGGTAAACTAGCGAAGATGGTACTAAACAAGGGGTAAACAAGGTTCAATGGTAATTGGGAGACGAAGATATGAAAACCATGCGAATGGAGGATAGAAAGAATACATTCAGGGAGACAGTTAATAGCTAGTCGAAGGGGAAGGCCATATCCTGTGGGATGATCAATAGGTGTGGCATGAAAGTGGAGGGTTTGAGCACAGGTGGCATCATGAAAAAGGCATACTAGTTCTTGGGAGATCTCATCCTCAATGTACAGAGGAAGAGCCTCCAAGGCAAGGACCAAAGGGGGTTCAGAGAGGATGGCGGAGTATAGGGTATGAGTGGCAAGACGAGGAAGGTATGTGGGTTGTACAGGGGTGTTTTGAAGAGTGGCATGACGAACAGAAGCAGCAGAAATGGAGGAGGAAGGGGACAACTGGAGAGAGGTGGGGATAGACATGTTAAGTGTATAACCAGTATATGTTACGATTTTATCCTTAGCCCTGCGTATTTTCCTTGTTTCCATCCTTTCTCTTTCCCATGCCGGTCCGCTTGCCTTTGCCGAGCACTTTGATCATTTCTTATTTGTCTTCGGCCCCTTTTCCTGTGTCATCCGAGTCATCTTGGATTACTTCCTTTCATAACCTTTCGTAACCTTTTGTACCTGGTACCTGCTGCGCTTTGATAGTAGCAGCTTACTTCATTTGTTCCTCCATGTTCTATAGGTTTTGATGATTACTCATCTCTACCTATATATACCGCTCACATACTTGTCTTTTCTCTACACTTGTTCTATGTGAATATATGCACTCTTGTGTCACTCCTCAGTCCTCGAGTATCCCTCGAGTCCTTCATCTCCTCAGTCCTCAGTCCTCGAGTACCCCTCAAGTCCTTTGCCTCTCCTTGTTCTCCTAGGTGGTTAGGACGCTGTGACCTCTTCGTGAGAGTCCGCCCTTCCACAGGTTGCTTGAACGACACTAGCTGTGCGTTCAGCATAACAAAAGAACAAGTGTCTCCCTCGCCCCTCCTCTTCAGGAGTAGGGCCACCCCAGCACAATGTCGCGCTTTCAAAGAAACCTCAGACCTCCCTCAGACTCCAAACCGGAGGATACCCCTCAGAACACCTCGCCTACTCCTCCCTGGAGTAATCCCTTCGCATCTTTAGCCCCTCAGCCCTCAGTCCCTCTGCCGAGAAGAATCACTGGGTCATCCTTGACCAACCCCGTCCATCGACAACTCACCCAGTCACCTGCACTCTCCCAGTTGAGTCTAGGCCCCCCCTCACCCAGACCGCTCACCCCAGCACTCGCAATCACCCCTCCAGCACCAGTCCTTGCCCTCCCAGCACCTCCAGCCTCCACCTTCTCTGGCCAAACACCACCCCCAGCGCCCCCCATCGCCCCAACACTGCCCTCAGTACCCATGGCAACCACCCAACCCGAGCTCAAGGCCGCTCTCCCCCTCGACTTTTTGGGGGAACCCAGTGAATCCATTCGATGGATCAAGGCCATGAAGGCCTATTTCCAGATCAACCCCACCCAATACTCCTCTGATGAAGCCAAGATCATGACCACATTGAACCGAATGAGTAAAGGGCGCGGTGTGTCCTTCTCAGAAATGTGGTATGACCGGATGGCTGACAAAAATGTCCCCTCCACCGAGAAAACCTTTGATAAACTTGCCTCCAACTTCGAGTCCACTTTCTTCCCTTACGATATAAAGACCACTGCCTGCCTGGAACTCTCCTCCCTTCGACAGAAGTCCACAAAAAACAATGACGGTTTCCAGAAGTATATCACCGATTTCCAGAACCTCGCTGCTAAGGCTGGCATCTCGGATGATGCCACCCTCATTCACATGATGACTGGAGGACTTGACCACCACATTACGACCCTCATCCTCTCCATGTCCACTGTCCCCGATACCATCAATGGATGGATCGAAAAGGCCAAAACATTCCACGCTCAGGTCGCATGAATAAATGCCTTAAAAAAGGGCAATCCCCAGACATCTTTCTTCTCCTCCCCTCGCACCAACAACGCCTCTTCTTCGGACCCGAACGCCATGGACGTTGACACCCTCAGAGTAGGGAAGCTCACTCCAGAGGAACGGGCCCGATGCTTCCAGGAAGGCCACTGCCTTTGCTGCCGAAAGAAGGGACATAATGCAGGGAAATGCACCACTTTTGCAACTCCTTTCAGACCCTCTCGACCTCGAGAAGCCACCACCGTTGCCACCGCCACCACCAATACTCCAGCTGCCACCCCTACGACTCCTCCCTCCACCCTCGAAACTTATATGTCCCAACTCTGCTCCACTGGGAAAGGGGAAGGAGAAATCCTTCAAACGCTCAAACTTTGCTTTGAACCTGGAGAGATGCAGATAGACAGTCTCAAACAGGATTTTTGAAAAGGGAAGCTGCCTCAACGTCATCCTTCCCTCATGTACTAGTAGGCAAATCAAATGAAAGAACTATTCGTATCCCTGTTCGCCTACAGTCCCAATCTCAAATTGTCGACACCATCGCTCTCATCGACAGCGGTGCAACAGGGAACTTCATTGATCCTAGTCTCGTACCCTCTCTTCAATCCGGCATCCGCCAAATGGCCCAACCTCTCACTGCCACCAATGTGGACGGAACCCCCAACCGAAAGGGAATCATCCAGTTCACCGTATCTGCTAAGGCACTTTTCCCTTCGTACACAGAAGATATTAAGTTCATGGTAACCTCACTTGGTGAAAGGAAGGTCATCCTGGGAACGACCTGGCTAACCAAACACAACCCTGACATTGACTGGTGCAACAAGACTGTCACCATTCACCCCCCAACTCCTCTCTCTCTCAATAAGATCACCCTCTCCACTCAACTCGCCCAACAAGAAACCCCCAAAGAACAGGAAATCCCGGAATGGTGTAAAGAGTATTCTGACGTCTTCTCCGAAAAGATGTTCAGTGTCCTTCCTCCACACTGCCCTTATGATCACGTAATCGAGCTAAAACCATCCTTTATCCCGAAAATAGCCAAGGTATATCCCCTCAATCCCGCTGAGAAAGAAGCCTGCAAAGCTTTTGTTGAAGAAAACCTAAAAACTGGTCGGATCGTCCCCTCCAAATCCCCTCAAGCGTCACCATTTTTCTTCGTCCCAAAGAAAGATGGCACCCTTTGCCCATGTCAAGACTACCGATACCTCAACGAATTCACCATCCAGAATGCCTACCCTCTTCCTCTTATCTCTGACCTCATCGACGACATGAAGGAGTCCACCATCTTCACTAAACTGGACATCTGATGGGGGTATAACAACGTCCGACTTCGAGAGGAAGATCAATGGAAGGCAGCCTTCATCACTCCCCTTGGACTTTTCGAACCTATGGTTATGTTTTTTGGTTTTAACAATGCCCCTCCAACTTTCCAGAGTTTCATGAATCATATCTTCGCTGACATCCTCACTGAAGGTTGGTTGAAAATCTACATGGACGACATCAGCATACACACCACGGACGACATCAACCTCCACCACCAACGCACTCTTTGAGTCTTCCAATGACTCCGGGATCATAACCTGTCACTCAAACTCTCCAAATGCTCTTTCGACACTCCGAAAATGGAATATCTCGGGATGATCATTGGTCAAGGACATGTGGAAATGGATCCCGTTAAACTAATTGCCATAGCCGACTGGAAACCCCCAATTTCAGTCAAAGGGATTCGTAGCTTCCTAGGATTCGCAAATTTCTACAGGAAGTTCATCCCAAATTTTTCCAACATTGTTGCCCCCCTTGTCCTCCTCACCGAAAAGGACGAACCCTGGCTCTGGACTCCACTCCAGGATAAGGCCTTCTCCACCCTTAAATCTTCCTTCTTATCCGCTCCTGTCCTCTCACTCCCGGATCCCTCTAGACCGTTCTCACTCATGACCGACGCCTCCCTTCTCGCAGCTGGTGCAGTCTTGCTCCAAGCTGACGTTAATGGTGATCTTCATCCTTGCGCATACTTCTCCAAGACGTTTAGTCCTGCTGAACGAAACTATGATATTTATGATAGGGAATTGTTGGCCGTCATCCTCGCCTTGCAAGAATGGCGACACTACCTCCTCGGCACCCCCCACTCCGTGACCATTCTTACTGACCATAAGAACCTCTCTTACCTCAAGGACCCCCACAAACTTTCATGTCGACAAGCCCGCTGGTCTCTTCTCCTCCAGGATTTTAACATTACCTGGAAAGTCACCCCAGGAACGCAGATGGGACCAGCCGACGCCCTCTCCCGATGAGATTCGGTAGACACCTCCCTCGATAACTTCGCCCCCATACTCCCAGAACCCGCCGTCATTGCTGCTTTTGACCTCGCCTTAGCCGAAAAGATCTCCGCCTCTTCCCCATCTGACCCTCTGGTTCTCCGAGCAGTCAACGCTCTCAAAGACAACTCCCCTCTGTTCCCTCGCTCCTCCCTCTCAGACTGGTCCCTACACGAGGGGAAACTATATTTTAAAGACCGCCTTTACATCCCCCCCGAAGCCCACTCTGATCTCCCCCACTCCCTTCACTCTTCCCCTGCCTCCGGTCATGCAGGACAATTTCATACCAAGGCTTTGGTTGAACGCGACTACTGGTGGCCTGGTCTCTCCACCTTCGTTAAAAACTTCGTCACCGGTTGTGCCCTCGGTCAACAGTCCAAAGTCAACACCCACCCCACCATCCCTCCGCTCAACCCCATTCCTTCGTCCTCAACTCTCCCTTTTAAGCAAATCTCCGTTGACCTCATCACTGACCTCCCCTTATCTTCTGGCTTTGACTCTGTCATGGTCATGGTCGACCATGGCCTTATGAAGGGGGTAATTCTACTCCCTTGCCTTAAAACCATTGATGCTGCAGGAGTTGCCAAACTATTTTTCAACAATGTCTTCAAACATTTTGGTCTCTACGACTCCATCATCTCTGACCGGGGCCCCCAATTTGCCTCCGCCTTCGCTCAAGAACTCGCCAGACTCCTCCACTACGACCTTCGCCTCTCCACTGCCTATCATCCCCAAACTGATGGTCAAACCGAACAGACTAATCAGGAACTAGAAACATACCTCCATATCTTCTGCGCTAACAACCCCCTAGAATGGACAGATTACCTAACAACTGCGGAGTTCCACCATAACTCCGTCCCACACAGCTCCACCCGGAAATCACCGTTCTCCCTCCTCCTTGGTTACAAACCCCAAGCCTACCCAGCCCTGGGTAAAACATTCCTCCCCGCTCTCACTGACCGCCTCTCCTCCCTAGCCAAGGCCAGAGAAGAGGCCCTCGCAGCCCATGACCCCGCCCCCCTCGCCATGACTTGACACTC
>JBBPTT010000672.1:0-18697 GCA_038094175.1 Boletellus aff. lepidospora
GGCTACCAGCACCGCCCCGGCCCCCGCGAGCGCGACAAGACGTGCGCGGTCATCCGGGAGCACTATTCGTGGGTGCCCAAGGAGCTGACGGCCCAGTTCGTCAAGGCGTGTCCCACGTGTGCCTCGAAGCGGAGCGGCGGTGGGGCTCTTGGCGTCGTCTTCCAGAAACGGGTCCCCGCTGGCGTGGGGAGGGAGCGCCGCAGGGGGAGGGGGTCGGCCGTCGGGGAAGCGTCCGCCACCGAGAGCCCCCCAGCCTTGAGGTGGCCCACAACGGGGGGTCCGCTCGATCCGGCGAACCCTCTGCCGTGCGGTGTGCGCGAGCGCCTGCTTTGCGTACACGGGGACGCCGGGCCGGGCCTTGGATCGCCTGCACCAAACGAGGTCTCCCCCGACGGCTGCCTGCCGAGCGGGTGGAAAGACGTGTCCCCTCCGAGCCCCTTCCGCGCGTGCGATCCGGCTTACGCGTTCGGCACCGGCTTTTTCCTGCCAGCGTTCTTGATCGACGACGCGCTAGCGGCTGCCGCGAGCGCGCACCGAGACGGACTCGAACTGTCGTGCAGCCCCGCGCGCACGCACGCGAGGGGATTTCGAGGCGTGCCCCAGGCAGCCGTCGACGCACACCGTCGTCGCTCGACGGACGCAGCAGCCGACGGCGAGTTTGGCCTCTGTTACTACTCGCCGCCGTCACCCCTCTTTCACGCCACCGCCGCCGTCGAGTGGCACGCGTGCAGGCCTCGCTCGGAGGACGTGGCAGACCAGCTCCAGATCGACCCGGCCCTGCTCTCGTTGGGGTGTCCGGGGCTGGACCGTCGTGCCTCGACCGGGCCCGACGGGCTGCGGCTCGTGCACATGCCCGGCCCGGCAGATGCGCCGAGCGTTTCCGACACGGAGGGGTACGACGACCGAGCCCCGGCGGACCGGGACGAAGAGGGCGGCAGCACGATCGTGCCGGTGCCCACGTCCACGTCCATGTCGGCGCGGATGCTTCCCGGCGGCCGCGGCGTGCCTGCACTGCGGACGTCGACGTCGGTGTCGACCTCGACGGCATGTTCCGCCGATTCGCCGGACTCGAGCTTTGAACACGCATCCGTGACTGGCAGCACCGCGGCCACGGCGATCACCACCACCGCAGCGGGGAGGACGGGCGCAGGGACGTGCCTCCGTCCGTCGTCGTCGTCGTCGTCGAGTCCGAGTCCCGGTCGGTGCGGCTACGGGTACTCGGCCCGAGACGACCCGGTCCTGGTCGGCATTGGGATCGACATCGGCGTCCGAGAGGACCAGGACGCCATCGACCTCGACGGGACGCTCTCTCGCTTTTCCATCTTGGCCGACGGATGATCGTGGGCTCGTGTGCGCGCGTGTGGTATCCATGGCAAGGAAAGGCGTTCTTGTCCTTACGGAACAAGAAGAGATGGACCATCATATATGTATTAGGACGTTGAAGCATACTCTTTTTCTTCCTGGCTACTTTTTTTTTGGCGGCCGCATAAGTATTCTGAGGCTATGTACAACTATGATCATACTCCCGTTCCATGCGCGGGTAAAGAAAAGGGGGAAAGGGACATGAACATGAGCATAGAGTGTAACAGGGAAATAACAGAAGAAAAAAACGACGTCCGAGCGGCGACAGTAGGGTACAGGGACACATCAGGCTGAAAAGGGAGCAGATTTTTTTGTAATGAATAGAGACGGAATTAAAAGAAAAGAAAACAGGCCAAGGACAACCAACGAGAGCAGCAGTGACAAGGGATGTCAGGCCAATGAAAGAGCAAACTCGGAGCAGGAGACATTAACAGCTGAATGAAGATGATTGCAACGAGGAAAAAGAATGGAGAACTGGCAACAGATTACAAGTGTGTGGTAGGGTATGAAGAGATTGTGAACGCGACCATGTTCCCCAACAACACGAGAAACAAAGAGAAAGAGAAAAGGAACTCAAGACCAAAGATAGAGGTACCTGCCAATATCTTAACTTTGGAGATCTGCCCTCCTGGCGAAACGACAGCGTTAGCACGTACAGTACGAGATGAAATGACAGGCGGTACGTACTCTCGGATATTGTCGTACAGGAATTTATAGCTTCGTAGGTTACCCTTCAGGCGACGGATATCGAGACTATAGGTATCCTTGAGGCGATCTATCCGCGTAAGCTCAACCGAGAAGCGAACTTCATCCCCCGCATCCTGGGCAGGATCACCATAAATAGGCTCTACGGTGCCAGACGAGCCAGGTTCCACAGGCGAAGGTGCCGTCGCAGTGTTCTCGTCGTCAATGGACACCGAAGGGTGTGTAGAAATGACTCCAGACACCTGGGATGACTGCCTTCGCATCAGGAGACCCTTGAGCATCCCACCAGGGGAAGGATGAGAGGGGACAGGAAGACCACGCTTATCGACCTTGAGACGCTCACCGTCAGCCACCCTGAAGCAACGAAAGAAACGACTCACGCCATTGGATGCCGCCGAGCCGACCATCGTGAATGCCGCCAGTCCACTCCCGCCCCCGACCGTACTGAAGCCCAGACCAACTGTCCCGCCACTCTTTCTTCGCCTCGCACGGACACATCTATACTTGTATTCACTTTCGGCCTTGATGTCCATACCCATCTCCTCCAGCACTTTGCAAATGTGCTTGATGACCTCCGGAGGTGGTCTGGTGGTGATCGTGGTTTGATCAACGGCACCGTGATGGATGCGCAAGACGTCCTTGGGAGGGGTCGAAGCGTTGAACTTCCATCCAGCCCTGGAGAACGAGAACGAGACCTCTCCAGACCGACCCAGATTCCCATTCCTGTCCAACTCCGTCTTGGAACTCGGCGTCGGAATCTGCGAGCGCGAGGAAGAGTCGGTGCCTGCACGAGCACCTCCCACGCCAGGGGAATCTTCTCCATCGGGCTTGGCATTGCTCTTTCTCCTGAACCACTGCATGACATTGCGTGCCTTGGTCGTCGACGCAGGCATATCGTGGGTTTGGTGTCCATCCTTGGCCACGCTGGGGAATATGGTCTGGGAAGGAGAATCGGTGGAAGAAGGCGGCAATTGCTTCTCGAGTTCGCGGTTGTCCTTGACGGGAGTCTCTCCAACAGGCGTCTTGCCTTTCCGAGACTTGATGGTACGACTGAAGGGCTCGACCATGACGGTAAGCGTGTTCCTCCGGTTCTTCTTGACCGAGTCGGTCGGACTGGATGCCGCCGGGCTCAGCAGAGTGTTCTTGGCAGTGTCGTCGTCGTTGGTGCTGGTTACTGGAACTTTCTTCTCCTCCGCCACGGGCGTGGGCGTGCCGCCAGTCGAGCTTTCAGATGGAACACGGGACCGCATACCATTAGCGGCTGCCTGGTCACCATTGGCACCGAATATTTTTCCAAGACCAAACTTGTCCACCGATAGCCCTTTGCGGTGACGGCTTGATCCTGAACCTGTGGAGCCGCGGACGGATTTGGAAGACTTGTCCTCTGCGTTCGCGGTAGAAGGACTGGCTGGAGAGATGGCAACCGAGGGCGTCTGGAGCTGGTTCTCGTGCAGCGCAATGGGGGGAGTGAGGTGTGTCGTATCGACGCGGGAAGGAACAGGAGTAGATGGGGGAGCAGGAAGCGGTTTCGACGTGGAGACCCCAGCATCACCAGCACGCACCACAGGGGTCTTTTCTCCGGGGGTACGGGGAGTAGTGTGGGATCCGGATACCACACGGTCGCGAGGCTCGGCGCCCTGCTTGGAACTGGGTCGAGTAGAAGACGACTCTGCCCTCGGGGCTTTGCCATGGCTAGACCCGGAAACGCGTTCCTGGGAGCGGGGATCGCCGGTGTACTCCACCTGGATGGTGTGCCGGAAACCGCTCGCAGCCTTCTTCTTTCCTGCATCCGTGGAGGGTTTTGCAGAACCATTGGGAGGGTAAGAAGAATCGATATCTTGGATATTGGGAGTGACCAAAAGTCCTTCGTCTGGGGAGGAAATTGTGACAGGAATGTTGACAGTGCTTGAAGGCGCAAACGGGTCGTCGTCAGCAGGGCCCGCGGGTGCAGCAGGGGTGACAGCAAGAGAGATAGCATTGCGAGAATGAGGTGCAGTCGGAGATGATGATGAGTATATTGACTGGTCAACGGATGTCTCGTAGAGGTATTCTGGTTGACCAGCGGGTAAATTGTCTCTATAGGAGTGACTCCGTGGGGCGGCGGAAGAAGTGGAGACGTTCAGCAAGCCGTCGACCCGAGCACTTTGAGTGCGCGCAACCCTGCTGGGTTCTGGTTGGGTTGTGGCTGCTTGGCGCATCTGTCTCTGATAAGCCAGCCTCTTCATCTGATGTTGCTCCATTGCGGCGCACTCAAGTTCGTCGACACCGTTGGAAAAGATGTGCGCGTAAGCGGACAGCCAAGGGTGTGCCATGATGGAGCGTAAATCCGCGCGACGGGCAGGATCCGGGACGAGCATCATGGAGAGGAGGTCTCTGGCTTCGGCAGAAACGTACTCGGGGAAAGAGAGGGGGGTATTAACGATATACTTGTACAAGAGATTGATGTTGTCGCCGTCAGGGTTGGCAGGGTCGTCGTCAAAGGGGAGATAACCGGCAAGCATGGCATAGAGGATGACGCCGCAGGACCAGATGTCAACCGCGGAGCCGACGTAAAGACCTTCGGAGATGACGAGCTCCGGGGCGGCGTAGCAAGGAGAGCCGCAACTGGTCTGCATGAGATCGTCGGTGCGATGTTCAAACCGGTTAGCGAATCCGAAATCCGTGATTATAACGTTGCGGTTGCGGTCGAGAAGGAGGTTTTCGAGTTTGAGATCACGATGGACGATTTTCTTTTGGTGGATGTACCAGACACCAGAGATGAGCTGGGAAAAGAGTCTTGCGGCGTCCTTCTCCTTGAGGTAACGGTGGGCGAGGATGTGGTCAAAAAGCTCGCCACCCGAGGCGTACTCGAGGATGATTCCAATGTACTTGTCTGTTTCGATGACGTCGTAGAGCCGTACGATGTTGGGGTGCTTCAAAGTCTGAGCAAACGTCAATGACAGGTGAAGTGGGAGAAGAAAAAAAAGTGCGTACGCGAAGAACCTCGATCTCGCGTTCGACCTTTGACATGCGCACGGAGCTGTCGATGTTGCCGCGACGAATCAGTTTTACGGCGACCTCTTCACCCCACTGGTCGTGGAGACCGAGCTTGACTTTGCCGAACTCGCCCTCGCCGACCGTCTGCAGGAGGAGATAGGGCCCGAACTTGGGGATGGTCCTTCTCGGGTGCGCTGCGGCATAGGCTACGGCGGCAGGGTGGGAGTACACGTCACGATAGCCAGGCTGATCGTCGGCCGCACGCTGCTGGTGTTGGGGAGAGACGACCTGGTGGGATGCCCGCTGTCTCCTGGAGGACGACTGGTGGTTCGAGGGGGGTGAGGGGTGTGCAGAGACGGAGACGGGGCGTGCAGCGGGGTGCTGTCGCGCGGTGGACGAGTCTGGGATCTGGAGGTTGCTCATGGCGAGGCGTTGGGAAGAAGGGCAGCCCGGGCGGACGTGACGAGGCGCTTGTTGAGAGAAAATCCTGGACGCGTCTGCGTGGGAGTCGCCTGGGACGAAAACGAACAGACGCACCCGCACGGCGACGCTGCTGCTGCTGCTGGGAGGAGAGAAACGGCCGAGGCTCCCCCAAACCAAACGTGCGAACTGTTGCGGCTCTCTATTTCCTTGGGCCGCTCTGTCAGCCAGCATCCCGCCGCGCCCCCCACGCCGCGCACAGACGCACCTGTCTTGAATTGCTCGCCCGCTCGCCGGTGGACGCCCGCACGCACGAGCTTGTCGAGTGCAGCCCCCCGAGTCGCTGTGCCGAGCACCCAGCCCCGTCGCGCCTTCAAATTTCAAGCTCCGATCGTGCCGCACACACGGCCCCGACGGAGGCACGTTCGGGCCGCTCACACGTCACGTCGTTTCACGATGACCTAAACATGCAGCTCCACCTTGCCGATGCCCGCAAGCGCCTCCTGCAGCTCCTCCTCCGCCAGGGCCGGCTCCACCCACTCCGTGACAAACTTGTCCACCTGCTCCGGCGCCCTCCCGATGAACGTGCGTGGATCCAGCAGCGCGTCCAGCTCGTCCTTGATGGGATCAAAGTAGGCATCCCCTCGCACGCGCGCAATCAGATCGTTCTCGAGCCCCAGGTCTTTCACCTGACGCGCCGCTTCGTGCGAGAGCACCTGTCCAGCCAACGTACCCAGTTCGGTCAACACCACCCATGACGGCACAACTCACCCTGATCTTCGCGTGCGCTTCCTGCCTGTCACCACCCCTTTTGACGATGGCCATGATCAGGTTTTCGGTCGCCATGAAGGGGAGCTCTTGAGAGATCCGCCGAGCGATGACCTTGGGGTACACGACCAGCCCTTCCGACACATTGCGCAGCGTCGACAGCACAATGTCTGCGGTAAGAAATGCCTCTGGAAGCGTCACCCGGCGGTTCGCACTGTAGCCGTGTCAGCGATAGGGCAATCGACCGTCCTCGTCAACGGATACGACCTGTCGTCCAACGTCCGCTCGAACCACTGCACGCTCGACGTCATCAGCGCATTTTGATGCAACACCATCAGGTGCCGCGACAGGCTGCACACACGCTCGGATCGCATCGGGTTCCTCTTGTAGGCCATCGCGGAGGAACCTATCTGAGTCGACTCGAACGGCTCCTCGACTTCCTGCAATTCGCATCGTGTCATACCACGTCACCCTTCCCGCAATGAAACATGCTGACTTTGAGATGGGCCAGCAGCCTCAAGTCGGTCGCAATCTTGTGGGCCGTGGCACCAAGCGACGCGAGAGGAGCCAGGACATCGACATCGATCTTGCGCGAGTAAGTCTGGGAGGTGACAGGATATGCATACTCAAACCCGCCGAGCTTTGTCACGAGTCTATCCAGCTCCTCCACCTTGTCGTGGTCTCCATCGAACAGCGCTAGGAAACTCGCTTGCGTTCCGGTTGTGCCCTTGACACCACGGAATCCGAGGTCGTCTCGCGCCCGCTTGATGTTCCGCAGATCCCACAGGAGTTCCTGGATTACCGCCGTAACAGCGGTGGGTTACATCTCCCCCCCAAGAGTGTGGAATGGTGTCACCTGAATCCAGAGAGTCGCACGTTTCCCCACCGTCGTGAGTTGTGCAGGCTGAAAGTGCGTAAATCCCAGGGCTGGAAGGTCCCTGTATTGGACCGCGAACTTGGAGAGGCGAGATATTAGCCCAGCGAGCGATTGCAGGAGGTAGCCAAGCCCGGTTCGGATGAAGATCAAATCTGTGTTGCTGAGCCCTAGTTCAGGCGGAGAGAACCACGTCCCAGACGAGTTATACACGCACTCTGTCACATAACAGGAGGTGGCACCCAGGCTGCATGTACATGAACATCACTGTGGAGCAATGCAATAGGAAGATGGACTGTACTGGATGATGCCTGCCGCAGCCGGGGCAACCTGACCGAATGTGTGAACGTGCGCCATCACGTCGTGACGACACTTCTTTTCTTCTGCCGCAGCAATCTCGAATTGCTCCGGAGTCAGATTCTACCACCCCGAGTTCAGAAAAACACGTCAAGAGCCTGAACGCGACGCATACGAGATTCGCCTTCATCTGTTCGAGAGCTTCATCAGTGATCGGAAGCCCGAGCTGCTTCTCTGCGATGGCGAGGTTGAGCCACAACGTCCTCCAAGTCTTGAAGCGGTTCTGGAACCATCAGACATTGTATATCATGGACATCGCCTCGAGTCCTGCGGTGCACGCACCACGGAGGAAAACAGAAAGGACATCTCTTTGCTAGCATAGCGGCTGTACTTTTGGTTGAACTCCGATGGCTGCGACGATGCACGGCAGATTCCTTTACCTCGAGAGCGGTGTCTGGTATGTCTCAAGGCCCTCCATGTTCGAGGTAGAGGCCGGTTAGATCTCGGAAATGCGTCGGAGGGCGGCTTATATCGTTGTGCACAGCCACCGTTGCACACCCGCTTCCTGTCGTGCCCGATTTGTACACGCCCCCGTCCTTGTCCCCGCCCCCGCCCTCGCCCGGCCGACTCGACGGGGTTTGCGAACCTGAACACGCTTTTCTTTTCTCTTTTCTGCGTGCACCACGCCCGTCCGAGTCATTGCCAACAGGACTCTGTAGTGAACAGTCATCATCCGACATATCGGACCCCATCGGGTGTATAGAGTTCTCGCCCCGTAGCTCACGCATCAACACTGGCGATTGAGCTGCGATCGAAATGAAAAAAGGCCAAAATCATCGTGGTTGTCTGACGATCAAGTGCATTCGCCTCGACGCCCTATGGAAGGGCTACCCGCGGCGGTTTCGCACCACTGGAACGTAAACCCATTTGCCTCGGGTTGCTGTAGCGCCAAACGCGAGTCGTACGAGTGACCCAAGGGTCCGAACACGAGATGAAGTGAATGCTAGACCAGCTTTTTCTTCCGTGAAACTGACCGGTCGATCACTGGTCGAGACTTCGTTGCGGGCGTACTGAAACAGCCCGAGGGCCTACTGGCTCAGATGCACGACAAGGGTGGCAGGCTGCCGCGCAGAAGGATGGCACAAATAGGTGGCTTCCGCTACAGGGTCCGAATTCATGAGTCCGCTGGATAATGCCACTCACCAGTAAAACCCGTCGCAGTGGGCTGGATGCCGCCAGTCTGTCCAAGATGAGGAAGAACTGAGGCAATTCCCCAAGCTTTCAGAGGCACACACACGCAGACGAGCTACCGGGCCAAGCTTGCCAGTTCTGCGCACTCGAATCCTGCGGAGCGTTCTGATTGCACTCGGGCCGCCTCAGCGAGGTGCAGAGCTGACGCAGCTGGTTGAAAGACGCGAAAAGCCCATACCGCACTTGGTCATGTGACCATTGGCCAGCTTGTCCACCACCACCAGCCGTCAAACCTTCCCGCACATTTCGGGGACGAGGTAGCCAGTGGGAAAGGTAGACCAGAAAAGCTACGAACTGATCAACAAGTGTCGTGCATGTACGCCACGACCCGGTCAAAGGTACGAGCCTCGCATACGTGGGTCCGATGATACACGAGTCTCAGCTCCGAAGAACTGGTCTAGACTGGCCATATACGCCGACCGAGGGATAATCGTGCTGAACAAACCCCCTTATCTCGTTTGTCAAGGGTCCGACGCACAGGATAGTGACGTATGTGGACACGGGTTGCAACGCGAAGCTCCCAACAAAGTTTATGTTCATAGGACCAGAAACCTAGAGAGAGAAATACGGACAAGTTTAATGATCTTCTGTCGGGTGCGTGCTTACTCCATGATGAACCCACCACTAAGCATGCTGTACAACAGACCTGAAAGACCACTTCCGTCTCGAAAACGTACCTCATACTGTCCATCGCTTGGACAAGGTTCGTAGCAAGTTTCCACCCTCATAGCATCGGTGTGACCCCACTCTACAGCCCACCACTGGAGCCCTCGCCCTCGCTAAAAATCTTAATGCCGCAAGACAGTTGGCACAGCAATTTCGCAACAGATCTGTCGGAAAGACTTATCTGGCGTTGGTGAGAGGAGGCGAGAAATCTTTCCAGGCGCGGAGTGGTGAAATCAGGGACCCTCTCGAGACTGATGGCGGGCACGTATCTATTAGCCAAAGTTGCAAGGCCAAGTTTGCAGCCACGGACTGGGAGCTCGTGGCCTCCTCCGTGAGTACTCTTCGTCCATGTTCCATTCTCCATCAGCTCAGACACGTTGTTAGCCCAAGGTGCCCCTCTCTTTGCTCAGGCTCACACTCCACACCGGATTGAAGCATCAGCTGCGTGTCCACCTCGCTCATTCATTACATAGCAAGTCACGTTCATTCGTATGTTCTTGGTGCCCCATTGCTGACACCATCCAGCACCCATCCTCGGTGACCCCGTGTACTCTCGCAGTCCAATCTCCGCGAAAATCGCCCGCACTATCAGAGTCCCCGAAAATAGGATGTTTCTACACGCCTCCCGTTTGTGCTTCTCAGTAAGACACTCAGGGATTCTTTTGCATTTGCTCATCACATCTGACTGAGCTGCTGCGTTCCTTTTCTCCAGAGGTTCAGAAAAACGGGGCCCAACAAACACCTCCGGCTCGAGGTGGCAGCAGCCCTTCCAAGCGACTTTGTGGCGCTCTGCAAGGACGCAGCGATCCCGCTGGACAAGTGGGACATGACCGGTGGAGTGTTCGTCGACGGTGAGCCTGCCGGCCATGAAATTCCAGACCTCGATGGCAAATGGCTCAGATCGAGCCACCGCATGATCCGCTTGGCTTGACTGGCACGTTCCGATAAAGTACCCACAGCGTTTGGTGATGGCTTATCATTTTTCAGGCAGAGTGGGGCAGGGTGCCGGCCGGGCAACGTGTTTTTGGTTTCCATCGACTCGCTTCTTTGCTCGTCTCCATGCTATAATGATCACTACTCCTACTGAACCTTGTTCGCCAAGGCTCTAGCCCCGGCAGCTATTCAAAGGGGCTCCCTCGTGTTTACATCGTTGTTCGACGGCGACTAAGTATGAAGCTACGTACAGTACCAACGATACCCTCGGCATGGCGAAGACCCTGATTTCCATCAGCTTCGCCATCAGACCGCGCATCCCCCAAAGACGGTCGTCGTAGTGGCTAATGTACATCGAGAGGTGCGGAAATAAGTAGGCCAGTTTCAAAAGTCTGTCATAATTGGGCTGCGTCGACCAGCGACCGCGTGGTCGTCCAGCGCACGTCGGACGGCGTTCATTGGAACGTTGCGGCGCGCACCGGTGGATGGTGGCCCACCGGTGCCTGGGGTTGACCCGAGACTTGGACCTGCCCCTCTTGTTGGGCTTTGAGCAGATTGCCGACACCCACGGCGATGGCGCCCACAGCTTGGGCGACGCCGGAGGCCAGGACCGTCCCCCCGCTGATGGCGGGAATGGCGGGTAACGTTCCCGCCGTGATGAGCACGGCACTGAGTGTCGTCATTGCCCTGGGGTGCTCCGCGGTGAGGAAGTTGAGCGCGTGGCATGCGTTGAGTAACCAGGTCGGCACGTTGTTGACCGTGGTGACGGCTGTGATGGAGGGCAGGGAAAAAAGCAGGATCCGTCCGTCAGTCGACGCAGTCGTGGACGAACACGCGGGATCGCATTCGGAATCGTACCTTGGTCTCCCGGAGCTGCCGATTGTGTCGCGACAGGCAATGGGGGAAGCGGCGCAGCCACGACGGCCGTCGACGTCGTCACCGCGGGACCCACGGTGTTCGATCGCTGCGGGTGCTGGCGAGATTTGAATGCAGATGTTGCAGCGTGCATCGCCGTCTCGGAGAGGGCCTTGACCGGGTTCGGCCGAGGATGGTCCTTGGGTGGAGGGGCCGGTGGGGGGATGGGCACGTCCGCCTTGGTCACCTCGACGAATTCGGCATCCTTGGAGCCCTTGTCTCTCGAGGGCTTCCAGCGCGTGAGCCAGCTCCCCGACGATCGACGCTCGACAGTGACCGAGGTGGTGGCAGTGGCCTCGATTTCCCCTACAGCAGGAGAAAGAGAGGACGTTAGTTCTCGGTGGCCACCTCTCGGTCCCAGCGACGCAAATGGAGTGATGCGCACATCCCATGTTCTTCATTGCGATCTTGAACTTCTTCCAGCTCCAACGGTATTTACCGCCGTTGATCTGAGCCATGACATTCTTGAGTTCCGTAAGGCGGGTGCTAGCCTTGGGGCCCATGTAACGTTGGGCGACCTTGTGCCAGCATTCTTCTGGCACCTTGCGCTCGACGCAGCCAGACCTGACTTTTTCGAGCCACTCGTCGACGGGTATGTCTTTCCTGGGTTCCCCGTAAAACATGGGCGGGTTAACCCACGATTCGAAGACCGGGTTGAGGTCGAATTCCTTGATCTTGAATGCCTCGAGCATCGTGGGGACAGCGGACAGGGGAGGGATGAAACGGATAAGGCCTCAGCGGTAGTAACAAAAAAAACGGTTCGTTGTCCGATGTTTTGAGCGCGGCACGGTTTATAAGTGAATCGCGTGCCAACCTTGCGGCCTCATGCGCTTCTTCCGGGGTAACAATGAGAAATGGGTTAGTACAGGACCCCTGAACACCTTGCGTAGTCCACGCTTGGCACGAACATTTAAACCATGTCCACGCGTTTTCCATTATGGTGGGGGTAACAATTGCACCGCTCCACGTGCAACCGGGGGGGTCAGGCATCATGATTTCCCTCGAGAAACTTACCGAACTAGTCACAGCACAAAAGGTTGGCGTGAGGTCCTAAATGGAACAGCGCATGATTGTTCTACGAAAGAAAGGGAAAAAAAGGTGGAGAAGCTGTGGGGCCAGTGGTGCAACGTCAAACACGAAATCATGTGGGAAAATACTCCAGACACGTGTCTTCCAGCTTCTAGCAAGTGCCTCAGCCTGCATCCCTTATCAATAGAGCAATTTTACCCACAATCTAGGGCGGGACGACCGGGGTCCTCATGCAGGCATGAAACGATTCGGAAGATCGGGAACTCTGAAGGCCTGATTTCACGTTCTAGACGATGGCGTGAATGTGACTGGCAAGGTCAACACGAGGCGAGAAGCACTGCGTGTGCTACCGAATAGCCGAATCAGGGCGTCAGCCACCAATCAGTGGTAAAATGTAATGCAAGGGTCGCCACGTTCATTTTGCGGCGGGCCCCTTCACCCGCTTACCCTGACCCAACGGCTGATGGCGGCGTCTCGTCCGAGATGTTCCAGGGAGACCAGAAGCATCGGTCAATCTCCAGCAGAGTTCGATTGGCCGTACGCAGCGCTATTTGCCCTCGGAGAATGACCAAGCACCACCCTTTATTATGAATGAACCGCAGGGTGAATTAGGGCGGCGTAATATCCATCCATTCGGGCTGCGGCGTTCGGTCAGTGGCTAGTCCGCAAGTGTTTGTCAGCTTCACTATGGCGAAGGATATAGACCGCCAGGCATCAAGCGCACCGAACGCCACGCTGACACCGTCACACAGCCCTCGCGCCTCATCCTGATGGCGCGGCTCCCTTTACCACGTGGTTCAAGGGTGTAACTGAAGCAATATATTGACCTGGGCATCCTCAGTGGAGCTTGGATACAAGAGTCGGCAACGGCGTCGACAGCAGTGTGAATGAGAAACTAAGTTGGACAACCCTTGACTCCGTTAGAGTATCATGCGGCGCAAGCGAAAAGGTTTGCATCCGAGGTGAAATCTTGAAGGAGTTCCCGAAAGCGGGCTTGGGGGACGCCGACAGCAACACTAAGTCGGCGGCATTAGCAACTGGTTGCACAGCAACGAGCCCTGTAAAGATACAGCCCCGACCCACTAGCTTTCAACCAGTGATAGGACGCGTATAATGCAATCCTCGTTTAAAAACGTTTTCAGCCAAGCGAACACGGTATGGTTTGACGTCCATGGGGTGATCCAAGTTACCATTGACGGAAAGGCCGAGTTATTGGTCTGACCGATGAAGCGAGGCCGTACCAGCAGGATGTCGAGTGTCCTGACTTTGAATTGCGAACGAGGATCGGGCATTGTTGAAGTTTCTCCGACCACAAGACACAAAGCAGAGACGAGAAAGCCATGCGTGAGGCCTGCTTGCTGAATCCCGGTATTTAAGGGCATGGAGTTAGGGTGAAGCTGTCCGCAAGGTCTTGCTCCGCAGGACACGATGGCCAAAGTCCTTGAGGTTGCCAAGGAAAAGCAGCGTGGAGCTGCGGAGCACCGTGAACGCTGACGGGTGTCGTGATAGCGAATTCATATACATATCCATAAGCCCGTTCACCAAACGGTTGACCTGGTTCGCCCACAGCATCAAAGATCCTGGATTTACAACGGTTAGGTGATCGACCGCAATGAGCTCGCCAGCAGGTGGACTGAATATGAAGCATCCGGTGTGGTTTCAGAGTCTTTCTGTTGTCATGGTCCAAAAACGTGGGTTTGAACAGGTTCCGAGTCATGTTGATTACAATGTTGATCACTGAGTCCGCCGCCTTGCCAGTGGGAACATGAACACATTTAATGAGTTTGAGCTTGATGTCTGCAAGCAGGGCGTCCCAGGCGAGCCAGAGGTAATACTCACATCGTCGTTTCTGGAATGGCAGTTACCCACTTTGAGGATATACACTGCCTTGACTCCTTCCGCCGAACCACCACCCAAGATCAAGGCAGTGCTTCAAGAAGATCCACATGCACGGCTGCCTGTGTTGGACGACAACCAAGTATGAGTGTAATGGAACCAAGCCTGAGAGTAGGTCACGACCTACAAATGGTAGGTAAAGTGCGGCACTGCCAGCCAGTTTCGGCCAGGATTCTACCCCAGGCCCATAAGGCACACCTACAGAAATCGCGGAGAAGACAGTTCAAGAATTAAAGAATCAAAGCTCACTTTGTACCATCAGGAAAGTAGGTTGAACACGGCGTCGTCGAGTTCAACTGTTGTTCGAGGATCACAACGATCCGAAAGTGCCAGCGCTCTTGAGTAGTATGCGCTCACGTGACTGGAGGCTCACCAAAAGCCCCAGCTTCGTTCGCCTTGCATGCTTGTACCACTACTCCTACGCTAGGTCACGGTGCCGTTGTTATGGCCACTGGCATCAAGCGACATTTATTATTAGATACTATGCAAGTAACTGTGAGCCCATCTTTCGGTAGTCAATGACACCGTGATTGATGTTGGGGGACAGGCACTAGCACTGTTAATGTGCAGCTTCATCACCGTGATGGGTGCTGATGGACTCATCGCAGCTACTGCCGATAGTACATCCCCATGCCCAAGACTATTTTGTGGGGATGAGTCCGAAATAATGCGCCTACTGTAAGAGGCCGCTCAGGAGCGACGGGGTACTAGTAGCTCGTTAACCAGGAGGCTTCAGAAGCTCTACCGGTGTTCATTGTGTTCCGCATTTGCTTTGTTTACGCTAAATTTACCTTATAGCATGACTTTCTCCATGAGGCAAACAATGTCGTCCTGAGCTGCCACCTTACCTCAAGATCTCGATCAGTGAACCCCACCCACCCCCACATGCATACGCGCATTGAGTTGCTTCGTTTTTAGCACGGGGTCTCCATCGCATGTTCATTCGCTTTTTTCCACTACACTTTTTTTGTTGTGATTATGAGCTACACCGAACTATTTCGTTTCGACATACACCATATCTCCTCTAATCCAGCCGGGCGCTCTCTTAGCACACCCGAGTGAAGCACGGGTGACGAATGGGAGTGCGAATGGTCCAGACCTCGTGGACTGCCGCATTAGCCGCGTCTCCCGCCCAGGACAGGCCCGGACGCCCTCAACCTGGATACGAATGTGCGTCTACGGGCGAGGCGCTCACCTGCCTAGACGCGTACGATTCGTGGCATCGCCTCGTGAGCCGGCGAGGTTCCATCTCCAGTGCTGCTGCTTATTCTCTTATCGCCGCGCTCTTGTGTAGGAATGTACTAGCGTTGGCAGAGGACGTGTAGCGGGCTGCGCAAAGAGAAATCAGACCCAGTGCTCATGGCGCCCCTCACAACGGGACTGTCATATCTCCGGTTGTTCACAATCGCTGTAGCGGGTATACTTCCTTATAACATCCGTTGTGTATCTCTTCGGCGTCACCAAAGGCGCTTGTTCCAAGACAAGGCGGTCACGCTGACCTGCTGTGAATTATACATCATTAGACTAACGTTGGTTCTTGCGGTGCAGACCGTGCAGTGGCCATCCCTTTGGATTCTTCCCAAAACCCAGGTTTGAGTCCTGGCAAGATCTCGCTATGAGAATGTATTACATAATCGCTGCTCAAACGAGACTGCCGAGTTGGTTTTGCTCGTTGACATCCTCCGCTCACTCGCAGGCGATACCCGCTCGACTGCCTGCGATCGCTACAGACACTGCGAACTCTTCTGTTATTATATGCCAAAGCGATCTATCGAAAGTCATCGGAAAGTAACCACTCACCAGCACAAGTTTTCGCACTTTAACCCTCACAGTCATCGACAACATGGATTCCCCAACCTCCTCCTCGACCTCCCGCAAGAGTCTCTCACTCACGTCACTTCCTACCTTTTCCCGCCCTCTCTCTTCGCACTCGCTTGTACCTGCCGATACCTCTGCGAGCATGTAGATAACGACAATACTTGGCTTCGCGCCTTTTTGAACCAATTTCTCGGTATCGGTCCCGAGCATGAGTTTGAGGACGAACACATCTTGCTGCTCCGACGCATAGAGAATACCTGGCGCAAGGAATTTATCTTCCATTACGACATCAGGGGGTGCGTTGTTTCACCCTAGTCCGCGAGTGTGGCTTCACTCGCTTCCCAGACGCTGGGAGCGTTCTCGGAACCCGACCGTCGCTCACTCACCTCAGGTCTCCTCGATCGATGAGGTGCATCTCATGTCTGAGTACGGGCTCTTGACGTCGTCTATCCGATATGGCATCGTCGCACGATCGATCCCGCTCAACGGAAAGGTGCTCAAGGGGTACATCGATGCCTCCGGAACCGGTTTGGGTATCGGGAATCCCAATGTCGAATTCACGCCCAATGTCTCTGCATGTGCAATGTTCTCCGACGGTCACACTGCGCGCGTATTTTGGGGAAAGCGTAATGGCGAGGTTGCGCTCACGGTAGTGAACCGGGTCATGGGACCCCGCGCCTCTGCTACGTTCCATCGATGCAGTGTAGACGAACAGCATGAAGGGATCGTACAACAGCTCATTCCCGATTTGAATACTAACACCTTGCTGTCTGCCGGCGCAGATGGGCGCATCAAGATGTGGGAAATCAGGACCCTCCAACTCCTCTGGTCTACCGATAAGCAGCAGACCTCTCTTGTCGCAGATCCATTCATCAGTATTGCGGGTAGCCTGGGCGATGGATTTGTCGCTGGCGCGCTGAAGAGTGGAGACATCGTCGTTTATGGCCTACACGACTCCGAGACTCCCGCTGAGGTACCCCATGTCTGCTCTATGCACCAGCTCAGGATTTCCCCTCTGGTTCACAACGAGACATCTTTACCCACTACTAGAGATGATGAATCGTCGCCACAACAGGTTGGGAAGATGTGGCTGTATCGTACTGGAGAAATGGGCGTGCTGCTCTTTGTCCAGTATACGCATCATCCGAGATTCTATCGCGTCCGCGCAGACATCCAATCCCAGGATGTGACGATCACCTCCTTTGGCGACAGTTCATTCAGCAATGTCTCTGCCCTGGAGCCCGTAATTTCGACTCATTCCCCCGACAGCAACATGCTCGTCGTCGGCGACCTACTTGGTTTTGTCAGCATTTATAATGCCGACGCTCCTCTGCAAACTCCTGTGGCTCCTGTCCATAGATTTGAGGCGCATACAGATGGTGCAGTGACAGCCATTGCATGGAGCCCTGCCGTCTTTGCGACGGGCTCTGCCCGTGGGACCACCGTGGTCTGGGACTCACTCACATTGGAACCGGTGCGCTACTTTACTACTCCCGCCCCTCGCCCAGCATCCGGACACGATTGGGATGTTGTCAGTCGGATTTTAATTGACGAGAATATGGTGATCATCGTCGTTGGCAACCGCGTGATGTCGTGGAGGGTCAGAAGGGACAACTTCCGCGGGCATTGGCTCGGAAGGGGCAAGCATGCGAATGCCAAGATGAGCATCACAACCAAGGGACACCGTAAGCCCTCGTGTCATTCTCATTTGCCGCCTGATTCACTCGCGTTTCAGAACAATATGAGATGAACAAGGACATTTCCGAATCCTACAGGGAACTGGAGTACGAGAGGGCACATACGCAGCGTACGTATGGCCGCGAGCGAGAGCAGATGTCTACGTTGGACACACTCGGTCTCTCGGAGTTGGAGGCCGTCCAATATGTGCTGATGCTTTCGAGGGACGAGGAGGAAGCGCGTCAACGAACGGTCATCGAGGAGGGTGTGTTCGAGGGTGATTTTGATGACCTTCCTAACATGGTTTCGTCTTCGCGGTCGATGTCGAACCCTTCCACGTCGTATCACTCCTCTCGGAACGACTATCCGAATGGTCGCCAGTACCCGCGCGTCACACTGCCGGTCTCGAACGAAAGGGCGCAGGTGTCGCCGCCGTTTGTCCCCGAGTCGATGGAAGCGGGTGAGAGTATCAGCCCGCTGAGATCGCTCCCGGCCGGCCCAAGTGCATCGCCAAGTCCCATGACGATGCGGAGCACGTCGTCGTCTTCGCTGGACCACTTTCCGGCCATGATCAGCTCTAGTACGTCGTCGACACCGAGTTCGAGGCGGGGAACGTCTGCGAGCCCTGAGCAGCCTCGTTCTGCTTGGAGCACCCCTTTGAAATCCGTCTCGCCTTCTTCCCCTGGCCCATCGTCGCCGAGCTCGCGCGTCGTCACGCCCGCGCGTTCGTCCAACGTCGTGTCCCCTTTGTCTGTAAATATCGCTCAGCACAGGCAAGTGTCCCAGGCCGCAGTGTCAGAGGCGGAGGAGATGGACGATGATTTGAGGCTTGCGATCGAGCTGAGTCTCGCGGAGGCGCGGAGCAGGGGCGAGAACGTGTGATCAGCAGGCCAGACGTGGACTCGACAAAGAGGTATAGACGAATCACTAGAGGAGCTAGAATATGCTCCAAAACATGCCTCCGTCTTTCTTTTTCCTCGCGTAGATAGGATTCGTCGTGTGCGTACAAGATAGAAATTAGAGTTTGTTGGTCGGTCCAGGCCGTCGGGGTCAACGTTACAACACTGCGGTTTTGAAGATCGGGCGAGCCGCATGATCTACACGGTTCTC
>JBBPTT010000673.1:0-18679 GCA_038094175.1 Boletellus aff. lepidospora
CTTGGGCATACTCGGCTGGGCCACGAACCTCCACGGACTGCAACTCTTCGGTGTCGACGGGCCCGCCGTACTGGAGCTGCATGCGGGAAGGAGCCACTCCCTCCCTCTCAGGTCCCCCGCGCCGTCGTCCGGCGGACATCTCTCCCCCAGCACCTTCTACGCGCCGTTATACCGCATTTTCCTGGCGTATGCTACCTGGTGTCTCTCCGCCTGGTTGCTTTTCCGAGGCGCAACGCGGTTGGATCCCGTCCTCGTGGACATGTTCAGATACATCCCCTCCGTTTGCACGCTCGTCGTGGTGACAGCGTTCGTGTGGCCATTCGACGTCCTGTACAAACGCGAGCGTGACTGGTTTCTCCTGTTCGTCCTCCTTTTGACGCCCGCGTTCCGTGATGGCCATTTCTGACGTGATCCTCTAGTGCTACCGCAAGATGTCTCCTTCCCTCCAAAAGCTCGATATATTTCTCGGACGTCGTATTTGCCGATGTTCTCACTTCATTTGCCAAAGTGCTCGGCGATCTATGGTTGTCGACATGCATGCTGCTTCCCGGCGGTAGTTTATTCCAGCTACCATCACAGGACGGCTGGTACCAGTGGATACTACCGACTCTTATGAGGTGAGATGCCGTGCGCGCGATCGGTTCTCTTGCTAAGGTCTCGGACAGCTTGCCTTACCTTGTTCGCTTGCGCCAATGCCTCGTGGAGTACAAGTCTCGGACCAACTCGAGCCGCCGTCCGCTCTTCAACGCGATCAAGTATGCCTCGTCCTTTCCTGTGATATTCCTCTCTGCTGCGCAACGGATCGTGATCTCGGACCTCGTGCAAGCTCGCGGGAGCACCGCCACGGAACAAGGATGGCATGGCGAACACCCGCTCTTTCGTCTTTGGTATGTCGGCTTCATTTCGTTTGGTTCCGTCACACGATCGCCATGCCCCCCGCTCAGCTCGCGCGCTCGATTAGGTTGGTGTCGGCGGTCATCAATTCGTGCTATTCGTTTTGGTGGGACTTGACCAACGACTGGGGCCTCGATCTCGTGGCGTTTAGTTCCACCGGGTCACGGGGCAGATCGCCGAGATCGCTCGACGCGGCAGGACACCGTAGGACGACGTACCCGTACGGTCTCCGTGCGGTGCTGCTGTACCCCCTTCCAGTGTACCCCATGGTTATCTTTATGAACCTGATCCTCCGCATGACGTGGTCCATCAAGCTGTCGAGCCACCTCTACTCGCAGTCGGAAGGGAGCACGCTCGTCTTTTGGCTAGAGGTGGCGGAGGTGCTGCGGCGGTGGATATGGGTCTTCCTTCGCGTGGAGTGGGAGGTCATCAAGCAGGGGCGCAGCAGGGCACACGCCGCGGGAAACGGTACGCCGTCCGAGGAGATGGAACTCTTGGAGGCGGATAGCAAGGGAAAGGTACCCGATTGATTCGCACACTCGTGTCTATTCCGTTTTTTTTTTTAAAAAAAAAAAAAAGAGAAAGCATAGATGCGTGCAAGCGTGTGTGTTTTGGAATGTCATGATGCCCTCGCTGTGTGTACCCCCGAGGTTCTTTCAAGACATGTGGACCCGGAGTCACGTGCTCAGAGCTTGCAAGCACGGCTATCATATCTCTGAGGACCCCACGCCTCGACCTCCCCAAAGGGCACAGCGCCAGCGCCAAAGTCTACCGATATCCTCGATGACCACTGGACCGACTGAACCGCTGACACCAAAATCCACATGTTACCACGAGTCTGCGTCCACGCTAGCCTTGGTGGAAGAACTCGCAGGCATAGCCTCGAGCCTAGTGGCGGACCCGATCGAACGAGGTCTCGCCCAGAGTTGCATCCCCATCTCGCATTGCAAGGTATCCTTCCCATTCAATCGGTTGCCCTCTGCTCGGGTGAAGATCGTCAAACAAGCGTTCCGGTCGTCCCAATTTTTTTCCTCTGGGATCGCCGGGGCGATGGCACGAAACGGAAAGAGATTCGCCCCGGCAGCGGACACCCGGGTGCGGTGACGATGATGTCGAAACGATGCCGCACATCATCACTCTCGTTGCCAGCTTCTCTCTTTGGCACGTCGTTCACAACGAGCCCCAAACGTTGGGAAACCTCGAGCGGGAAATTCTGGCCGTCGGTGACAGTGTGCCAGTGGGGTGTGTCGGTCTTGACTCGGCGCATCGCATCCTGGACGCCGGCAAGACGGCGCGACGTCCGAGCTTCCAGAGACCGTAGCCTGAAGGAAGAAAGTTGGATGAACGTCGTCGGCCCGCTGACCTCAAAGTGGAGTTGGTCTCCAGGCATGACGAGACCACACTGGCCCATGCATTTACGCTTCCCTTGCGCTGCATCATTAGACTCGGAATCGGGGAGCAGCAACCTGAAATTCACTTGTGCGGTAGAAGAAAAAAAAGGCCCAAACGCCAAAAACTATAATACATTCAAGTTTAGAACGCAGGTCGTGAACACCCGCCAAAGAGAAGAGACCCTTGTTGCCAGATACCATCAGTGAACAGGAACAGACCTAAGAACAAAGGGCACCGGTACGGACGTCGGCTGCGTTTTTATACACACGTCCTTCCCCTTTCTGTCGTATCACGCATACAAATCGCACGCATGCGGCCGGAGCGCACACCAGTGTGGCTGCAAGGCGATCGCGTTCACGCCCCTCTGGACCATCCTGTACCTCAAGTCCTGCGAGTACATCCCAAAGGCGTCAAAACTGGAGAACCTCCGAGTGAAAAGGACACCGTGACGAACCTGAAGACGGGGCAATGCTTCGGTCACATTGAGCGGCTCTCCGGATGGCAGCTTCGCACTCCAAAAGATCTCAGCCGAGGACGCTGCCCGGGGCCAGACGATCGGATCGAGGTTTTGTGGTCCAGATTGCTCCGTCCAGAGCAATTGTTCGCCTACGAACCATCGTTCGTCGTCAGCACGTTTTTTCTTCTTCTCTCAAGCAACGCACCGCCAAGAACGAGCGGATACTGGGATTCGGTCAAGTTGGCGAGTGGGTCAAAAATATACGCCTAAATCGAAATGGTTGAGCCTCTCCTTGCTACACGAAGCATCTCGTGCGGCCAGATGCCAAGAAAAAGGCACTCACCCGGGACCACGCTTTGAAAGGATCACACCAGCTGTTTCTAAATCAACCAACGTCAGTCCCGTGCTCACAATCGCTGACACGTGACCTACCCAAGGGGGTCATCTCCCACCCATTCACCTGCCCCACAGTCCTGCAAAAAGGAGTGAGAAATCAAAAGCGGGGGCTCACATGTCCACACACGAGATAAAAGTAATTGGACGGTGCCTGGACGATACGATAACCCAAGTTGGCCACCTCAGCGGCATCCTCGGATGAGATCCAGACCCTGAGGGATGATGGCGTTCAGCAACGTGTCACCCCGGATCACAGACCAACAGAACCCACATGACGATCGTGTTGTTGGACAGTGTGAGATTCCATTCGAGCACCATCTCCTCCCAGACCACCGGGGTCTTGCCCTGAGCAATGAGTGCCCCGTGGGTGCTTTGCGTAAACGTGGCGAGGGCCTCGACGAGGGTCGTGTTGGTCGTGTTGAGCCATTGCTGGGTGGCAGTATCGTTGGCGTAACAATTGGTGTTGAGTTCGTCACCGCCCGTGCTAAAGTAGGTCGAGGGCAGGGTCGAGGCAACGTCACTCAGCAGTGAGGTGGTAAAGTTGACGACTTCAGGCAGTACGAAGCGCAGCTGGCCCGCGGGAGGCTCGTTAGCGTAGGTTGCCCAAGGGGCGGCCTCGAAGCAGGCGACGTATTCGGGGTAGGCTGTAGCGATGATGGAAGTGTGCCCTGGCGTATCGATTTCCTGCGAGGCATTGTCAGTATGGACGATCCTATCGCTATCCCGCTCCACGCACCAGGAGGACGTCGATGCCACGCTACGAACGCGACATGAGCGAACAGCAACACATGAAATGAGTAAGGCAGAAAACGCACTGCAGCAGCGTACTGAACAACGTATTGCACGTCACTCTGGCTGTAAGTCTCTTCAGGAGAGTAAGCACCATTCGCAGCGAGCTCTGGGTACTGAGCGACCTCGAGCGGAAAACTCTGGCTGTCGGTGACGTGCCAATGGAACGTGTTGAGCTTGACCCAGCTCATCGCGTCCAGTGTCCTCAGCAAATCGGTAACGGGGAAGCTAATGTTGCGACGTCAGACGGGAGCTCGAACAAAGAAAGTCAAAGGACACGTACAAATTCCGAGCGGTATCGAGCATGAATCCACGGTAGGGCTACAAAGACGGTCCACGACGCGAGCACCAGACCAAAGACGACAGTACGCACATATGCTGGGCGATCCGTGATTGTGATCGGAGCTTCGAGCGTATACGTCACGCGGTCATGATAGTACCACGCTTGGGCAAATGTTGTTAAACCGCGGTAGAGTCCCAAGGTGGAGTTGGCAGTCAGGGTGGCCGGGCTACCGTCTGCGGGAACGGCGAGATTGTATCCTTCGCGGCGGTCGTCGAGGGGTTTGACGGACTCGTGCGCGATGGTGTTGACAGGCGAGCCGGGAGTGAGGGTGAGCCGGAGACTGGGGAGCGTTGGGGCGTTGACGAGCGCGGCGGAGTCGTTGGCACCGCGACCGACGGCGAGCCGACCGAGCTTGTCGTTCTGGAGGTAGTACTGTGCCTGTAGGACGGCCGCGTAGAGATCCTCCGGGGCCCCGTCGACGGCGACATCAATGTGGAAGACAGGGCTGAGCAGGAGGGGGGATTGTCCGGTATCGAGGGAGGCAGGAATGGGCCATAGCGCGAGGGCGGGGGCGAGGAGGAACGCAAGGGCGAGGAGGGGGAGAACGGCCATGGCTGGCTGACACGAACGTGGGTGTTGAATATATAAAATAATGGCGTTGCAAATAGCACGATGCAGTTCTCCGCGTCAACACCGACCGCGTGCATGCGTCCCTCTCCTGGAGACAGCGTCAGCGAGTCGTTTCAGCATATCCCCGTCAATGTTCCCGTAGTAAGTACGGAAAAGCAGACGACGTCCGCGAAGGTTTTGCAGTCCGGGTCGTCGCTGTCGTACCTTCTTCTTGCCCCGCACGTCGACTGCCCTCGTGATCAATCCGTGTCACGTTGCCAGCGTGGCACGCGCAAGGATTCTCACGCACGTCCGGATTCGGCGTCGACGTTCGACCGTGCCAGCGTCGCCATCAGCTCACATGCGACTCGTCCGCCACGCGCATCCTCTCGGTAGCCCACCGCACAGGTGCCGGTGTATGGCCCCCTGGGCATTTTCTTGTTCCCAGCAGCTACCCCTGCAGTGCACATGGGCAACGCCACATCCAGAGCTTATCACCACAGCCCTTCGCACCATGTGGACGGGCCACTCGCGTCCATTCTGCACAATCTGCCACCTGCCATCACTGAAGCACGAGACTACCCACCCGGCCCGGACAGTCATCGTTACAGCGGTAAAACCGATTGCACTCAGAAATCGGGCGCTCGAACTGCTGCAACAACCCCCTGTGGTCGTAGGCAAGCGGAGATCCCGACTATGCACCCCGTATGGTCTCACTTTTGTTGATCAAGTATCACGTCTCCATACATTTGCACAATTTTCTGAGAGTGCAGCGTGAACGCATCCAGAGGGTTATCAGCACCGCCATAGACCAAAGGTTCCAGGAAGCTTCCCAATTCTGTCAAAGGGAAACTAGCCCTGCCCTCACATACAGATGCGAGGCATGTAATTGGATTCATCAGACTCCATGTCTCGGGAGGTTGTCACTATTCATGGTGTTGATGAGAGCGCTTTTGCCTTGTGAAAATCCAGAAATCCAAGAAACTCGCCCACTGGCTCGAGATTCTTCGATCCAAAGGATATTATTTAGAATCTGCGCATGAAGTTGAGCCACATAGCGCAGCAAGGTAACAGTGAACTGACGGCCATGACCCAGGCACCGCCAGACAGAAACGCCGACCCAGTGAAACACCACACATGAGAGAGACGCGCTCGCTCCCGACGAAAGACTTCGCTACGACGCATCACGAGTTCCGAATACTTCTGATCCAGTATTTGTTTCTTTTAGGGCCTCGTTCTTCGTCGGGCCGCTCCGAATGTCTTGTGTTGGTATGATATTTGGCAATCGCTGACCAAGGCATCGCAGCCGTTCGCGGTCGTCTGCAGACGTCCTAGCGTGCGCAGGGTGAAACGATGGCCGAAAGTTTCCATTCCCCCGCGTAGCTAAAAGCACGGAATTAGAGTGGAATGGGGCTGGCGATCGTTTGGTCGCACACTCCTATTTTCGCCATTTGTCAGCTAGTGGCTGCCGTCTGAGCAGCGGTCCATGCTTGCTCCGAGAACCAGCTCCCGTCGAGGTATAAAATACTGGGGGAATCGCGCTCGGGCCTCCGCGAATACCTCGAGAAGGAGGGGCATCGGTGTATTCCGTCTTCGAGGGTCGCATTCCTTTGCTCACACCGCATGTCATAGGCGTCTGATCCGAGGGTCCAGAGAGTGACTTCCAACAGCACATCCTTGACGCGTGTTTTTTGCTCCCAAACTCAACAGTAACGTCCCATCATCCTTTTTTTTTTTTTGTTTTCCAAGGCCATGCGAGCGACGTGTGGAACGTCCAGCCTGCGCCACGTCTTGCAGAAGACCAAGAGCACGCTCGGTGGCGGTAACAGCATAGTACCGCAATACTCAAACCCGACGCTCGACACGCAGGCGCAGTACGCCTGCGGGGCGCGACGCATCGTCGATAACTATATGACGGGGAAGCACCAGGACCCGCTGAACGTGATCGTCGGCACGCAGGGGTACGAGACCAAGGCGTACGATCTGCGTCTGGCGACGAGGAATTTTTCCGCGCGCGCACGTGCGGGTATGTGCAGGTATGTAGTTGCTGAAGATATTCCGTCGCGACTGGGCCCCCCCGACGCTCATTTTTATTTTGTTTTAACCATCTTCTGTGAGACTCGACGATTCACCCGATACCAACAATCCAGTGTACACCGGGGTGGGGCACTACATGAACTGCCAATTCTAGCGACGAGCGGAGCGAAAAACTGTGTACTTGTTCACAAGGGGGCTTGACAACGATGACCACAGCTATACACATCCTCTCAAAGATACGATTCACAACACTCGTGTTAACCTACGATACGTACTCCTCACAAGGCACGAAACTTGACGTGATAGGTGCCGTCAAGCCCATGTTGCCTTCCGACCCCGGAATAAATCAAAAAGGGACCATAGTACAACGCAGCGAACGGTCCAAGAACCACCAGCTTGTATGGTTCACCAGGAATGGGTACGAACGGGGGGGGGTTCGACCTGCCCGCAAACGAGCCGTAACCGACACTTGTAGTGTCGGCATGGCCGGTACCGAATCGGGTAGGGTCAAATATAAAGTAGAGTTCGCGACCATCGGCATAGAGCAAGAGTTTCTGGTATTCAGTCGCCCACTTGGGGTCAATGAGCGCGTCAGCCTCCGTCGCGTGCTCGGTGAGCTTGGCGACAACGTCGGATTCAACCTTGATTTTGAACGACGCAATGGCTGAGGGACATGTCGGAATGGATTCGCTAATGCAGTAGCAGAGACGTCCCGGACGTACCATTAGTGACGCTCTCAGCGATGGTCATGATTGCAGAGTATAAGGATGTCAGATAAAAGGTCTGGATGGAGCCTAAGTGGAACAGACACGATTCAGCGAGCTGGGAGGGTAGGCAGACGATGTGTCGAGTACCTATGCAATTGTTCGATGGACTGGGGGAAGTGGATCCATCGAGCGAGCTTTTATGTGCAACGCCCTGCTCTGTCTTCCATGCTGGGACACGCAAAATTTGAATAAAATGGCCCCAGGAACATATCCACTGGATCAGAAACTGAGGAACGAATACCACGGTGTGACACCGTGGGATGCGTCCCGTTCGGGTACGTAATGGCACTGGGGCATAAGGGAGCCCAATCACTGAACCTGACGTGCTATAAGAGCGGGACTGGGGAGGACATAGGTCACCTAAATCTACTTCGGTCGCCCGTTTGTTCTCATGCATGGTCCACCCGGCGATGGGTAGCCTTGGAACAGATTGGAAAGGGGGCAAGCAGGGACCGGTTGAACGGGTCCCCGAAGTGGATGGAAGCTTGTTAATAGGCACGAACTTCACAGCACTTGAAGTATGCGAAAAGTGCGAAATGATCGCATTTGTCACCATTTTTCTAGTGGGAATGGACCTACCGTGGCGGACCGAGTGAGACAACAAGGTGTAAAATGGCCTTGCTCGTCTTCAAGTTGCAGGGGGAACAGCCACCCCGTGGGTCTCTCGGGTCGCGGTATCCCCCTGCCGCCCAGTGACCTGGCCATTACTCCCATTCCCGGTGATAGGCACCCACACGACGATATCTATCACATCAGCGGGGGACCAGATGACCTTTGTAGCTAGCCTCATTGCCACTGGTACGTTTGTTTTCCCTTCGCCCCGCATTCTGGACCGTGCTTCCATGTCGAAGGGAAATGCAGTTCTGTTCTCCTGGTCCAGTATTTCCTCTTGGAGCGGCGGAGCTATTCACAGAACCAGTACACGAGGTTTACTGAGAACAATCAGTTTCTCTTCGTTACAAGGAAAGTGACATGTAACAAACATTTCTTTTTTGGGGGGCCGGTAACTCCAAGTCTGAATATTCGTCCGTCTCTCGGCCAGGTCCAGGTCCAGGTTATTAAAGTATTCACAAGACGAGCGCACAACTTGAAGGGGGGCATGAGCAGGAAGGTCAAGAGTCCTATATGAGGTATAGCTACTTCGAACAGAATGTAGATTGCACCCGAGCTTTCCGTAATTGTCACCGGCTGATCTCTAGAGAAATGCACATATTCGGCCGACTGCAGCAACCTCACCGGATGATCTGGCATCAGCGCTCAGAACAACGGCGTTGCACGGATTTGTCCTGTACGACGTAGGCAGCCATGATCGATAATCAAGATGAACAGGTACGTCGGTAACCCCTGCTACAACTGAATTTAGTCAAATAAACGAATCTCGAGGCAAGAACGACCCTTACCCTCATCGAATATAGCAGACGTGTCACTCTGGGGGTGATACAACCAGAGCCCACGCAAATCGGGCAGCTGAGTCTGCGCTTCAAAGCACTGGGAACAGACTTGCGATGCACAAGACATGATTTCAGCTGGTCAAAGTTCAATCCGACTCGACCCCAGAAGGCGCTGGCAGCCTGGATCCCAGAAGTCGACAGAGCGGGATACCTGATCTTGGCAGTTTGCCATTGTTGGACCCCAGCACTTAGCAAATGAGGTCCATGGGAGTCCTGAACTCGTCACGACTCACAAGTTCTGATCCACGATTAAACCAGTGTTCCACGGAAAACATGTTGTGGCGCTTACATTCTTCCAAGGAGCACCAATGATTGGTACCAATGCTCGAAACAAGACCTGACTCATTCACCACGATATGGCAGCCCCACCATGACCAGATCCTTGGAAGCACCATATCTGCTCTGCCGGGTTCATTGGGCTCAAGGTTACCAACTAAACCCTCGTTTGAATATGGCTGATTTTGACCAGAGCGCAAGAGGGCAAGGGAATGAGGCAAAGGTGAGAGCACACCGTGGTAACAACGACACTGTGGCCAGGTCGTCACAGAGCAAAAGGGCAGCACAGTCATGGCTCTATCATTATAGCACAAATGTGTGACGAGAAAGGGCAGGACTTGACATTGTAAATGGTCGGCGAGCACAATGAGAGGGAGACGAGACAGGACGTACAAGGGGGGCCACAGAGTGGGTGAGGTACAGCACTTAGGAAGCGCGAGATCACTCGGAAGTGGGGAGGGTGCGGACGCAGTCAGTAGCCGGCAGGGAGGTGGGATGCGTTGCGATTATTGCGAAGACGGGCGTGGGTACCAATGGTGGTGGTGAGCAATGCCCACACAACAAATCTCTCAGGATTTAGGACAGGTTTTGATTCTAATTTCTGAACGAAGTTATATATTCGTCATACGGCCGGGACTTGGCAACGATGACCACGGTTGCACACATCCTCCCGAAGATACGGTTCACAACACTCGCGCTAACCTACAACAACCGACATGTATTCCTTACAGGGCACCAAACCTGATGTGATAGGTGCCGTCGAGCCCATGCTGCCTTCCGACCCCGGACCAAGTCAAATAACGGCCATAGTACAATGCAACGAACGGTCCAAGGACTACCAGCTTGTATGGATCACCAAAAATGAGTATGCGTGGGGCGGGGAGCGACCTGCCCACAAACGAGCCATCACCGCGATTTGTAGTGTCAGCATGGCCAGTGCCAAATTGGGGAGGGACACATGTAAAGTAGAGTCTGTGACCATCGGCATAGAGCAAGAGCCTGTTGTATTCAGTCGTGTACTTGGGGTCAATGAGCGCATCGGCATCCGCCACGTGCTCGGTGAGCTTGGCGGCGACATCAGATTCAACCTTGATTTTGAGCGCCTCAATGGCTGAGGGACATGTCAGAGTGGATTTGCCAGTGCAGTAGCAGAGACGTCCCGGACGCACCATGAGTGGCGTGCTCAGCGATGGACATGATTGCAAAGTAAGATGGATAGAACCTGAGTAGAACAAACAACGATTCAACGAGCTGGGAGGGTAGACAGACGAGGTATCGAATACCTATGCAATTGCTCGATAGACTGGGGGAAAGTGGACCCATCGAGCGGGCTTTTATGCACAATACCCTGCTCCGTCTTCCATGTTGGGACACGCAGAATTCGAGTAAAATAGTCCCAGGAGTATATCCGCTGGATCAAAAGCTGACGAACGAATACCACGGTGCCCGGTCACGCTGTGAGATACGTCCAGTTCAGGCATGCTGCCAGGGCATAAAGGATCCGATCCTGAGCTTGATGTGCTATAGGAGCGGGATTGGGGTGGAGTCGGTGGACATAGGTTACCTATATCTACTTCGGTCGCCCGTTTGTTTTCATGCATGCTCCGCCCAGTGATGGGTGTGATTCAGTTACGTACGATGGATAGTCTCGAAACAGATTGGAAAGGGGGTGTCATGACTCATCCTCGCCGCTCCCAACCACTCCTATTTCTTTGTTTCTGTCTCATATTTCTCATCGGTCTCACTTTCTTTGTTTTCATGTCTCACTCGCATTCTGCTTCGCTCCAATACTTAATCCAGGTCGTATTGCATCTATTGTTTTCCTTAGCTTTGACCTCTTCTTGCGATCCGTCGCATTCTGACGCGGTCTAGGTTAGCTTCCTGTATTAACTTCTTGCGATCCGTCGCATTCTGACGCGGTCTAGCGATATATACGAACTTCGTGTCCACGCTTCCGCTCAGAGTAAGGACTGCCCTAACATTAGGTCAAAGCTCCCAAAACCTCTTCGAAATGTCCTCGGATTCGGATTTTACTATGTCTGGGATTCCGGCCTCAGCGCCCGACGTTTATCTTGCGAATATCCTCCAACAACTTGCTCAGACCCAACAAGAAATGCAGCAGGCCATCGCCCAGTCTTTCGCTCAAGCCAATCAGACGCAAAATCAATTCAATGCTGCGCTTACTGCCCTTCGAAACGCGGCAGTACCACTTCCGCCTGCTGCTCCTGCTGGTCCTTCCCAGAGGTTCACTGTTGCGGACCCGGATCACTACGACGGGTCGTATGACCATTTTCGCCCCTTTCTCGCCTCCTTAAACATCGCCTTTTCGGCGCGCCCGGCCGCTTATGATACTGAAGAGAAAAAGATCTATTACGCCCTGTCGTTTATGACGAAAGGGTTGGCGGTACAGTGGCGGCAAAATACTCTGGTGGCCATGAATAACGGGACGCTTCACTTCGCAGACTGGGGAGAATTCGAGGCTACTCTTTGCGCTGAGTTTGACGACCCCAATAGGAAGCGCAAGGCTCAGCTTCAGCTTCGAGCCCTCCGACAGCGATCGACTGAAGACGTTGACCAATTCTTTATGCGATTTAATAGTCTCAAAGTGGACGCTGGATTCGACGATGAAGCGCTACTTGACATCCTGACCAAAGCAGTTCGGGAGGATGTCTACAACAATATTCGCGATAACCTGTCTATCCCTCGCACCGTGCGTGACTGGGAGACCCACATGAGACATTACGACCGCCACCGTCGGGCCAATCCAGCCAGAGGAACCACCCGACTTTCCTCAGCTCCGACTCCTCCTCGCTTTCAACCCCAACCACCTCGTTATCCTACCCCAGCTACCACAACGTCAGTCCCGCGCCCTGTTCCATCTGCTACCGGATGTGGCGAGCCCATGGATATCGACCGATCACAAGGACGAACACCTGGGTTCCGTTGCTACAATTGCGATCAGCCTGGTCATCTCGCACGTAACTGTCCACGTTCTACCGCTCCAGCCCAAGTACGCAATGTGAACGTGGACGTACAGCGATTTTGGAACAGTTGGGATGGACCTCAACGCGCTGCGCTTATTAGGGGACTCCACCAATTACAAGAGGCGGCAGAGGGAGAGGAAAAAGAGGCAGAGACGACTGCGTCTCGGCAGGATTTTTGAAACAGCCAGGGCTCAAAGGTGCTGTACCCCTGGCTTCTCGGGAAAACGACTCGTGCTCCGCTAATTGTACAATTTTGACTTCTGTCAATACATGTCGTTCCACTACCCCGACTGATGCACCCGCATTTTCTCCCATCGCCAAACCTACTCGTGGATCCCTTGATTGGGTCCACGGACAACTTTTTCACTCTGATCACATTGCCTTACGTGCTCTACGCCGCTGGACCTTGCGTCAGCGACGACATGAGCTCACTTCCGAATTTCTCCATGAAACCCGACTCGCATCGCCCTCCGATATCCGTGCCATCCTACGTGACCTCAAAACACCCCAACAATGGATCCGACGTGTCGGTCAGAGCTCAGTGTTACTTCCTGTCATTATCTCTACTCTTGATGACCGCCGGTCCTTCAGTGTTCATAGTCTTCTCGATAGCGGCGCCACTGGTTGCTACATTGACGAAGCGTTTGCTCATGCCAAGGGTCTTAACCTCGAGCGCTTGCCTCGAGCAATTCCTGTGTTCAATGCTGACGGTTCCCCAAACGATGCTGGTCCCATCCATTTTGTGGTCAACCTTCGTCTTCAAGTGGATGACCATGCCGAAGTCTTTCCCTTTGCTGTCACTCATACCGGCAAGTCTGATCTCATTATTGGTTATGACTGGCTCCGAAAACATAACCCGATCGTCGATTGGCGCTCTGGAAAGCTTTCCTTCCCCAATTGTCCGCTCTCATGCTCTTCCTTGCTTCGTGATCCAGACGCAGGAGATGGTGTTGACCCACGACCCTCAAAAGAATTTTTGGAGGAAGGCGATCGTCTTTGGGTAACTGTCCTTCGAAGTGAAACTGTCAAAGAAGCCCAAGCCCGCCATACTAATGAGATGACCGATCAACAGCGCCGTACTCAACCACGCTCCCTCCGTAAAGCAGAGAAAGAGTTACAGGATGGTTCCCGCCGTCCACTCACAGACCTCTTACCCAATCACTATGCAAATGAATTTGCGCCCGTCTTTGCGAAGGAATCTTTCGACCGGCTTCCTGATCGTCGTCGCTGGGATCACGCGATCGAACTCAAGCCAGGCCAAGAACCCTTCAATAGTAAAATTTACCCACTCAGTCCTGTTGAACAAGGCGAACTGGACACATTCCTTGAGGAACATTTGAAATCAGGTCGCATTCGTCCCTCCAAATCGCCTATCGCCTCCCCCTTTTTCTTCGTCAAAAAGAAGGATGGCTCGTTACGCCCCATTCAGGACTATCGCAAACTCAACGACATCACCATCAAAAACCGCTACCCCCTTCCACTCATCTCTGAGGTGGTTCACAAACTCCGTGGTGCGCGCATATTCACCAAGCTTGATGTACGATGGGGTTATAATAATATACGTATCCGGGAGGGGGATGAATGGAAGGCGGCTTTTACAACTAACCGGGGTCTCTTTGAACCGCTGGTAATGTTTTTCGGACTAACCAACTCTCCCGCCACCTTCCAGACTATGATGAATTCATTGTTCCATGACCTCATCCTTCGAGGCGTCGTTATCGTCTATATGGACGATATCCTTATCTTTACCAAAACCTTACATGAACATCGTGCCGTCGTTCGAGAGGTTCTTCGCATCCTCCAAGATAACCAATTATTTTTGAAGCCAGAAAAATGCGCATTCGAGAAATCTGAAATTGAATACCTTGGGATGATTATCCGTGAAGGGCACATCGAGATGGACCCCACCAAAATCGCTGCTGTCACTAGTTGGCCGGTCCCTCGAGTAAAACGTGATGTACAGCAATTTTTAGGGTTTGTGAACTTTTACCGTCGTTTCATTAAAGGCTTCGCTACCATCGCTCATCCCCTACATCGCTTGACTGGACGCACATCTTGGCAGTGGGGTGACGATGAAGACCGTGCTTTTCGAAACCTTCAGGATGCTCTAACTCAAGCTCCTGTTCTTGCCATTCCTCGTGACAACGCACCCTACCGAGTTGAGGCTGATAGTTCGGGCTATGCAACAGGCGCCGTCCTCTCACAACAGCAAGAAGACTCCTCCTGGCGCCCAGTGGCATTTATGTCGAACTCTCTCAACGATACAGAACGTAACTACGATATATACGACCGCGAGATGCTCGCCATCATGCGTGCCCTGGCCGAGTGGCGGCATTACTTGATGGGTGCCTCCCATACTGTTGAAATCTGGACTGACCATCGCAACCTGCAGTACTTCCGCACTGCTCAGAAATTGAACCGACGTCAGGCTCGTTGGGCTACTGAGCTCTCTGAGTATGACTTCGAACTAATCCATCGACCGGGTAAGGCTTTGGGCAAGCCAGACTCTCTGTCACGACGACCTGATTACGACAAGGGAGAAGCGGACAATGACGCACACGTACTACTGAAAAAACACTTGTTCCGTCTCTTGGTGACAGAGATAGCTGGCGAAGGGGACGTGCTGCTGGACCAAATTCGTGGAGAACGACATATCGAGCAGCGAGTTAAGGAAAGTGTACGGAAAAGAATAGAAGGCTGGGAGGAGAAGGACGGGCTGATCCTCTGGCGTAACCGCATCTATGTCCCGCGTAACCAAACTCTGCGGGATGCAATCATTCACCATCACCATGATTCCTCTACTGCGGGTCACCCTGGACGACACAAGACTAGTGAACTCATTCTCCGGAACTACTGGTGGCCTGGCCTCCATACGCACGTCGCCAAGTATGTTCGGGGATGTGAAAGTTGTCAGCGTACCAAGACCTTTCCCGCGTTGCCATCTGGCCTCCTCGCACCCAACTTCGTACCTGATCATAACTGGCAAATTATTTCTGTCGACCTCATCACGCAACTTCCCCCTAGCCGAGGGTACGACGCTATCGCCGTTATCGTAGACCGTCACTCCAAGATGGTCCGTGTAACCCCCACCAACGGTGAAGTCACCTCTGAGGGGATGGCCCGCATCTTCCGTGACTCTGTTTGGAAGGACTTTGGCCTTCCAGAACGCATCATCAGCGACCGCGGCCCACAATTTTCTTCCAACTTTATGCGCGACCTTAATCACCTACTTGGAATCACGCCTAACCTTTCGACGGCCTACCATCCCCAGACGGATGGACAGACGGAGCGAGTCAACCAAGAAATTGAGCAATATCTACGTCTTTTCGTTAATTATCATCAATCTGACTGGTCTGAGTGGCTCCCGCTTGCGGAGTTCAGCTACAACGACAAGGTTCACACCTCGACTGGTTACTCGCCGTTCTATCTTAATTATGGCCGGCATCCTTGGAGAGGGTTTGAGCCTCGGGGGAGGGTGAGGACTGAGAGCGCTGACGAATTTGCTTCACGTATGAAGACCATTACGGATGACGCTAACTCAGCACTCATCAAAGCTGCTGCTGCCATGAAACGGTTTTACGACCGGAAACACATAGACGCTCCCAACTATCGTCCGGGCAACCTTGTCTGGCTGGAGGCACTCAACATCCGCTCCACGCGTCCATCCAAGAAACTTGATGACCGACGTCATGGCCCGTTTGAAATACTCGAGAAAGTTGGTCAACGCGCTTACCGCCTTCGCCTTCCCGCGTCATGGCATATCCATCCCGTTTTCCACACCGCTCTGCTACGTCCCTACCGCCCACCCACATCTCCCCTGCAACAACGCCCAAGACCGCCTCCACCGATCGAAGTAGGAGATCACGTCGAACAAGAAGTTGAGGCCGTGTTGGATGAACGAACGCGAAGAGGTCGTAAAGAGTATTTGGTAAAGTGGAAGGGGTTACCGCGCGAGGAGAATACTTGGGAACCACGCTCCCACCTTGATGATGAACATGGAATTAACGACAAGTTCGCAGAGTTCTTGCACAAGCGAGCCCTTCTTCATCCCGTCGACGAGGACGTCGACCTTGATGGGGGGGTACTGTCATGACTCATCCTCGCCGCTCCCAACCACTCCTATTTCTTTGTTTCTGTCTCATATTTCTCATCGGTCTCACTTTCTTTGTTTTCATGTCTCACTCGCATTCTGCTTCGCTCCAATACTTAATCCAGGTCGTATTGCGTCTATCGTTTTCCTTAGCCCCCTCTTCTTGCGATCCGTCGCATTCTGACGCGGCCTAGCGATATATACAAACTTCGTGTCCACACTTCCGCTCAGAGTAAGGACTGCCCTAACAACATGCAACCCCCGGCCCGCTTCCCTCGTTGCAAACACACCTCTTTATCTCACAACTCGGATCCTTTCATAGATGTGGGAGAAGGCGTTCGTCGGTAGATGGCTCGTCCAAAGGTGTGCTCCGTGGTTCCAAAACGCGTTTGGTTTATTTCCAGAGACTCCCTCGGTGTGGAGCCGTCACGCAAAACGGAGAGAAGGGGCCAGGTCTGTGGCACCTGCCACAACTTCTGCCACAGCACTTGATGACGGCAGGGATTATTCCGCTATAGGCTCAAGGATATTTGTTATTCCCAAGAGCGCCTCGTGGTCCCAAACCCGTCGCCCGAGGTGGAAACAGAGAGTCCGCACAGCGACACTCGCTCGTGGAGCTCCTACGGTTTCCAGCAGGAGGGGGTTGCTCGGGGCCCCTCAGGCTCGTGGTACGCCTCCTGAGGGTTGGTTTACAAGGCATCTCTAGCACGCGTCTTGCTGGCCTCCCATCGGTTATACTGTCCAAGTCAACCAGTGCCAGAGGTAACACAAACCTTGCTCTGTGCAGCTCGATCCGCACCTCCACCGCACTGGCTCGGGTTTCCCCATCAGCTCAAGGGCTCGAACCTTGAAAACGTATAAATAGGAGCGGACACGTCCAGCACTCCATACGAGCATCGCATTCTTTGATTCAACATGTCCGCCTCCCTCATCGCCAACGGTCGATACCGAATCGTCAACGTCCAATTCAACAATATTTCTGCCGACCTGTGGGCAGGTAGCAGGTTCGGGGCAATCACTGCCATTGGGACCGCCAACATCGAGCGCCAGAAGGTACGTACCGACCGTTCATATCCTTGCCAAGAGTTGACGTTGGGTGGTCACTCGCTGTTTCTGTAGTGGGACGTCCAGAACCTCGGCAACAACCAGGTCATCTTCAAGAGCGTCTCCACTCCGGACACCTATGCCAGCGCTTACAGCGAGACCGCCGTATGTTCCTTTAGGGAGGGGTGGCAGAGCAAACGATCCCCGACTAAGACCAACTTGTCCACAGAGCGCTCCGGTCGTCGGCTCTCCAAACGCGACCATCTGGATCCTCCAACTCGTCACTGCTGGAGTTTTTCAGTGTGTTTCATGTCCCACTTCCATTTCTTCACCTGACATTGGATTTCTTTCTTTCACCAAGCATCACGACCGCAGGCGGTCGACTCGGCTGGTACATCAATCAAAGTGGCGCAACCTCAGCAGTAATATACTTTTTACTGTCTCTTTGTGTCCGGAGTCCCCTCACGTGGATTCGGATTAGGTTGTCCTTGGAGCTATTTCCGACTCGGACCAGAGGAAGCACTGGCGCCTCGTCCCTGCCTGAGAGTGCGCCTCACCCCCACCGGCGTGAATCATTGATTCAAGTTCTTCGATCGATTTATCCTGCCACACGGTTTACATGAGAGAGAGAAATGAAAATGAAATCATAAAAAGAGGTTTGAACATCTGTACGATACTGAGCAGTCGTCGCGCCGAGTGTTTGTGCGTGCTAACCGGGGGTCGGATTGCACTGAGTTAGTGTGAGTAGCCCCAGCAACGGGGTCAGGGCGAGTAGAGAGAAGCAGAATCTATGATTACAGGTATTCGAGACGCGGCCAGCACAAACACAAAGATCCTTGTCACGAATAGAAAAACCAAGTGTGTGACTTGCGGAAAAGCCTGAAGGCTTACCTCCGTGATAAATGCGAGTAAAATCACTCACGATCGGTGAGACATGGTGGCCTAGGGAGCGAGAATTCCAGTAGTGTCACTGACGAAGCAACATGTCCAATCGCTACTAGAATTGGCCGTTGCATTTGGTGTGCCAGGTGCGCTCCTGTATTCTTGGACTGCCGTTGTGGCGGTGCGAGGGAGGCGGGCGATAGGCCGGAGGTGGCAGGAGTCTCAGCGTGATGCCTAGAGTCCAGGTAGTCAGCCCCTTGTTGTCCTGCTCGCCTTCCAGGGAGGTCACCCCCGTTCCACTGTTTCTGCAGAGTGTTTACACGCCGCA
>JBBPTT010000674.1:0-18663 GCA_038094175.1 Boletellus aff. lepidospora
CGCATTGATCTATCAGTTACCCTAGTTACCTATGACTCATTCTGACTCACTGCGGCTGTATGCACAGCCTATCCTTGTACTATATAGTCAACCCCAGTTTGTACCCTAATTCCCCAGCTAGTTCTACACAATCTACATGTAGTTTTCTGGCCTCCTCGAGACTGCTCGTTGCAGTTAGAGAGATCTTCTTAAGTGTCTTCACACTACACTTTGAGTGTGTGCTCGACTAGTTACTTTCATTGGTTCTGGACTTTGAGGTCGAACCTTTGACCTTGCTGGATAACTCCATGCAAGCGTAACAAAAGAACTAGCTCTCTCCTTGTCCCTGTTTTTCAACAGTAGGACTCTAGCCGACACAACCCCAAACCAATGTCTTCCTGGGAAGACTAGGACAATCAGTAATCGCTGCCTAATTAAGAAAGAGCCGCGATCATCCAACCTCATCGCTGCCATCGGAATGACCGTGATCTAAGCTATCTTTACTCCACGAATGGATTGGGAAGATAGTATGTAAGTATGTCCAGCTTTTGGGATTGGGGATCTTCCTCTAGAGACGAAGAACAACCCCCGTGACAACCCACTCCTCCACCTGTCGAAGAAGACCGTGGACAATCCAGGACCAGAACTTCACCTAGGGAAGGTAGAAGTTATTGAGCACCACAAACCTCCTCGGAACAGGAAGAAAATCCTCAGGAGGAAGATGATGTTTCCTCATCCTCTCAAGAAGAGCAGGACGTTCAGGAGTTTTGGCAAGTGCCCCTACCTCCTATGATATTAGGAATGTCTACCAGACCACCTCGAGTACCAGGAATGATGGGAACAGAATCCCCTCGACCCAGTAGCATTAGAACCATTACAGGACATGGTTCCCCATGAGTTGGGACCCCAGGAATAGGAGGAGTGCCGGTAACCGCTACCTCATCCACCCATGGATCACCCAGGCCATCGTCGATACAATCTGCCATTAGAGAAATGCCCAGCCTGCCGTCGCACTTGGGAAGGATCTTGGGAGCAACAAGGGCTCCACCAACCAGCTTTGGGACCACCCCATATCCACCACCTAGACGACCACTGGAATTACCTGCCACTCCACCACCTACACCCACTGCTTACCCCGAGATAACAGTCCAGATCATTCCACCTGAGACAATCCAACCTGAGGAACCTAGACCTATAACATTCCCCACACAGGCTTTGATATTACCTCCAATTGAGACCCCTCAACCAGGACCACCGTCTATCCCAGGATTCTCGACCACCCTAGTACAACCAGTATTACCGCCTATTCCACTCACCCTACCTGCTCCTACCCCTGCCTTACCAACCCAAGTAGCATTGACAATATCAGATCCAGAAGAACCCCAGGAAATTCGAGCTGGAAATCCGGGACCATTTAGCAGAATCTCTACAGATGCTAAACGATGGTTTGGCGCCATGAAAGCTTACCTTTCGATCAACCGAGAGGTCTATAACGAGCTAGCACAGGTGGTCATCATTCTCAACAACATGACCAATGGAATGGCCACGATCTTCGCTGAAGGATGGTACCAAAACTTACAAGATGTGGTGACCAGTAGAAAACAGATGAGCCAATTCCTAAATGAACTTGAAGAAGGATTCTTCAATGTATTCGCCCCAGGTGAATCTCAGGCAGATGCGAGATCACAACTTTACGCTTTGAAACAGGGAAGAAAGATGTTCCCCACCTTTTGAATCCAATTCGAACTCCTTGTCACTATGGCAAGCATGGCCCAACAACATGAAATCTTAATTGACCTGCTCAGGATAGCCGTCAACACCCATCTAGTCAATCTGATGACCACAGTAGACCTGCCCCCAGACACCTGGAACAAATGGGTAGAAAAAGCCACTCAATTTGACCAAGTCCGAACTAGGACCCAGCAACTTCGGATAAAGCCCTATAAACCCAAAGAAGAAGACTGGGTATCGGAAGAATTCCAACAAACTGAGAAATCCGACCCAGATGCCATGGATGTTGATATCAGTGTCAATGCAATCCGATTGTCTTCCCAACAATGGACAGAACACCGATGAAACAATCGATGTTTCATATGTCATCGAAGAAAATGCCACACGAGAAATCACCCTAGGAAAAGAGAATCAAGCCCCAGGTGAGTCCCTATTCGAGAGTCAGCTAAAATAGATAAGGAAGCACTCTTAGATGAGCACATGAGAAAACTCCTAGCCAAGAAAGGAGTAAGCACTAAGGAAGCCGTGAAAGTGTTGGAAACTTATTTCAGAACCAACCTCCCTAAAGAAGAAAAAGTAGCCGTCGTACCCTCACCACCTATCTCCGACCGAGCAATCCGGCTCCCCACCTTTCTATGACAACAAGGGACCAATCAGGACGTTAAAGTTTCGTCATTGGTAGACAGCGGAGCAAGCAACAACTTCATAAACCAGAAGCTTGTAGAACAAATGGGATGGACCACAGTTAAACTAACGATGCCAATAAAAGCATCAAACGCGGACAGAACCGAAAACAGCAACGGACGCATATGAAGGAAAGTGACTCTGTCTCTATGCATTAAAAATCTTCTCTTGGAAGAACAGGATTTCCTCATCATCAATTGTGGAAATGAAGACGTCATTCTAGGAATGACTTGGCTACGAATGGTCAACCCCGAAATTGACTGGGCCAAAGGAAAAATTCAATTACCTGAAAGAATCGAACCCTTAGCACAACAACAGAATACAGACGAACAAAACTATCTGTTATGATACCTGAAAACCGACCCTGATGAGCACATCAAGACAGAATGGATCCGAAAGATCACTAGATCCATGGAGATTGCTCAGGAACAACTGAAAACCAAGCAAGAAATGGTCCTACCCCCTGAATTTGAAGAATTCAGGAAGGTCTTTGAAGAACCTCCACTCGGGAAGCTTCCTCCATCTCGAAAATATGATCATCATATTGACCTAGCCAACACATTTGTCCCCAGGGTAGCTAAAGTATATCCGCTCAACCCTAAAGAGCTAGAAGCATATAAGGCATTTGTTGACGAAAACCTAAAGAAAGGAACGATCGTCCTCTCTCAATCCCCACAAGCCTCACCCTTCTTCTTTGTACCAAAGAAAGATGGAGGATTACGACCCTGTCAGGATTATCGATATCTCAACCAGCACACAATCAAAAATGCCTACCCTCTACCTCACATTTCGGAACTAGTAGATCAACTCAAGGACGCTATGATCTTCACCAAGATGGACATCCGATGGGGATACAACAACGTGCTAATCGCCCCTGAAGATTGATGGAAAGCCACCTTCATTACCCCAGTCGGACTCTTCGAACCCACGGTTATGTTCTTTGGACAGAGCAATTCACCAGCTACGTTCCAAGCACTGATGAATCACATATTTGCTGATATGATCACCGAAGGATGGCTGATCATATACATGGATGATCTTATTATCGCCTCAAATGACCCTGCCAAGCATATGGAACGGACTCGCAGGGTTCTCCAGCGAATGATGGAAAACGACCTATTCCTCAAGCTGAGTAAATGTTCCTTTAACGTCACGGAAGTCGACTATCTCAGTATGATAGTTCGACCAGGGGAAATCACTTTGGACCCCAGAAAACTTAAGGCGATCGAGGATTGGAAAAGTCCCACCTCAGTCAAGCAAATCCGATCGTTCATCGGATTCTGTAACTTCTACAGGAAGTTCATCCCCGACTTCTCTGGAATTTGCCGACCCCTCCATGAGCTAACCAAGAAAGGGGTAGCATGGAACTGGACTGCAGAATGCAAGAAAGCCTTTCAAATGCTTCAAAAAGCCATTCTCTCGAAACCGGTATTAAGGATGCCAGACTCCACAAAACCATTCACAGTCATGACCGACACCTCTCTCACCGCTTGTGGAGCGGTTCTTATGCAAACTGACGGAAACAGAGATCTCCATCCATGTGCCTATTTCTCCCGAACCTTCTCCCCAGAAGAACGAAATTATGACATCTATGATTGGGAGTTATTAGCCGTCATACGAGCCTTGGAAGAATGGAGACATTATCTCTCGGGAACAGAACACCAGGTGACTGTCCAAACAGATCACAAGAATTTGGCATACTTTAAACAACCCCATAAACTCTCTAGATGCCAAGCCTGATGGATGTTATTTCTTCAAGATTTTGATATCTGATATCAGAACCTCCCCGGATCACAGATGGGACCCGCAGATGCCCTTTCAAGGAAAGACGATCTCAACACCTCTACAGACAACCAGGATGTAGTGCTATTACCCGATGATCTATTCGTCAATCTCATCGACCTCGATCTTCGTGAAAAGATCATTCATTCCACCAAGGAAGACCCGATTGCCCTAGAAGCAATCTCTGCCTTACAGAAAGGATCCTCGCTTTTCCCTTGAGCATCCCCAGACGATTGGAGATGGTTGGACGAAATGTTATATTACAAGGGACGTCTTTTTATTCCTGAACCACAACGACATAAGTTGGTCACCGAGATCCATGAATCTGATGCAGGAGGACATGGCGGATATTTCAGAACTCTCTCCCTCCTCCAGAGGGATTATTGGTGGCCAGGACTTTCAACCTTTGTTTGCAAATTTATCAAAGGTTGTGCGATCTGTCAGTCGTACAAGGTCAACACTCACCCAACTACACCGCCAGCCATTCCCAACGCCATGGAGTCTACTCACCCCTTCCAGAATATTTCTATGGATTTAATCACTGGCCTTCCTGTTTCGGCCAGATTTGACTCTGTTTTGGTCATGGTCAACTATGGGCTTACAAAGGGGGTAATTTTCCTCCCTTGTCACAAAACAATTGATGCCACAGGAGTAGCAGCCCTCTTCTTCAAGCACATTTTCCCTAGATTTGGATTGCACGATCGATGCATTTTGGATAGAGGCCCTCAATTCGCTTCTGCCTTTGCCAGAGAATTGGCCCGCTTGTTGAAATACGATCTTGCCCTATCCACTGCCTATCACCCACAGACTGATGGAGAAACTGAACACGTCAACCAGGAATTAGAAACCTACCTACGGATATTTTGTGATGGAAATCCTGCTAAGTGGCATGACTTACTCCCTATGGCCAAGTTCGCTCACAATTCCGCCACACACTCGGTTACAAAACAAACCCCGTTTTCACTAATGATGGGTTATGAACCACGAGCCTATCCACCAATCAGCAAAACCTTCCTCCCCGCATTAGAATCTCGACTCTCCCTACTAGATAAAGCAAGAGAAGAAGCCAAAGCTGCCCACATCAACGCTCAACAATGACTAAAGGAATGGGGATGGAAGACATTCTCCCCTTTCAAAACTGGCGATAAGGTTTGGCTCGAAGGAAAGAACCTTCAGATTCCTTATCCCTCTAGGAAACTCGCCCCAAAACGAGAGGGTCCCTTTGAAATAGAAAAAGTCATATCCTCAGTCACTTACCAGTTACGTCTTCCTTCCTCTTGGAAGATACACCCCGTTTTTCACGCCTCTTTACTCACCCGGTTCGTTGAAACACCGGAGCATGGACCAAGTTTCCTCCGACCACCACCCAACACCATTGCAGGAGAAGAAGAATACGAAGTAGAAGCCATCCTCGCACATAGAGGACATGCTGAACGAAGAAAATACCTCATCAAATGGAAGGGATACTCTTCTGCAGAAAACACTTGGGAACCAGCTACCAACCTCTCCAATGCACATGAACTCCTCTCCGCCTATAAGAAACTCCACCTCTCTGTTTTTCTTGACAGAGTCTCCTCTCTAAAATCCCCTCCCCGACACCAATAACAAAATTACTAAAGACAAAGGTCTTGGAGCTGGAATCTCCAATGTACAAAGGGGGTATTGTTACAGTTTTTCCTTTCTTTCACCTGATAAGTCCCCTTCTCTCTAGTCAACTATGACATCCGCCAACATACTCTTAGAATCCTTCCCTAGTCGGCCGAGATCCGTGACGCCTCAAACAGATAACTTGACAATACCAGTCTTACTTCCTCACATCGTCACCTCTTCACACCCATCACACCTTCACCATCTCACAATGATGGTAGTCACGCATAGCCCCACAGCCACCATCATTTGATCCCCTGATCCCATCTCTGATGCTGCGCATTGATCTATCAGTTACCCTAGTTACCTATGACTCATTCTGACTCACTGCGGCTGTACGCACAGCCTATCCTTGTACTATATAGTCAACCCCAGTTTGTACCCTAATTTCCCAGCTAGTTCTACGCAATCTACATGTAGTTTTCTGGCCTCCTCAAGACTGCTCGTTGCAGTTAGAGAGATCTTCTTAAGTGTCTTCGCACTACACTTTGAGTGTGTGCTTGACTAGTTACTTTCATTGGTTCTGGACTTTGAGGTCGAACCTTTGACCTTGCTGGATAACTCCATGCAAGTGTAACACTCTCCAGGTTTAACCATGAATGGGTTCACAAACCAGGGACTGCCATGCAGATGGTAGATGCCCTCTCCCACAGAGAAGATCATGTGGAGGGCATAGAAAACAATAACGAAGGAATAACGATTATCTCCCCGGACGCTATCCAAGCTAGACTTGTGACACTGCAGGATGATGGGGATTCCATCCTTGACCTTATTCAGATCGCGACAATGAAACTCCGCAAATCCCAAATCATGGACCTAGAGTCCCACGGTTCAGAAGTAAATGATGACAGAATTTTCATAAACAGAAAATCCCAGGTGTTCATCCCTGACGATGAAGGCTTACACATGAAAGTGATGACGAAGCATCACGACATGCCAGCAGCGGGACACCCTGGCAAAGACAAAACCTTAGATCTAATCTCCCGTTCTTATTTCTGGCCCAAGATGGCCGCAGACATCTCCGAATATGTGGCTAGATGCCATACTTGTCAGAAAATGAAAACCAGAAATAAACCCCCAGCTGTTATGCCGAACGCACGGGGAGTGTCGTTCAAGCAACCTGTGGAAGGGCAGACTCTCATGAAGAGGTCACAGCATCCTAACCACCTAGGAGAACAAGGAGGGACGAGGGACTTGAGGGGCACTCGAGGACTGAGGGCTCAAGGAGACAAAGGACTCGAGGGATACTCGAGGGCTGAGGAGTGACACAAGAGTGCATATATTTGCATAGAACAAGTGTACAGAACAGACAAGTATGCTAACAGTATATATAGGCGTAGATGAGTAATCATCGAAGCCTATGGAACACAGTAGAATGATGTGGTAAGCTGCTACTATCAAAGCGCAGCAGGTACCAGGTACGAAAGGTAACTAAGGGAAGTAATCCGATATGACTCGGATAACGCAAGAGAACTGACCAAAGATGAATAAGAAGTGATCGAAGTGCTCAGAGAAGATAAGGGGACCTGCGCGATGAAGAGAGAGAATGGAAATGAGGAAAATACGAGGGGCTATGGAGAAAATCGTAACACCAGCGGGCAAACTACAACCCCTTGAAGCAACTGAGCTGCCATGGGTAGACGTATCTGCAGATTTTATTACCGACCTTCCCCTCTCAAACGGCTTCAACACGATCCTAGTGGTTGTGGACCGTTTTTCTAAAGAAGTCTGCTTCATTCCCACAAAAAAGACCGCTTCCACCCTAGATATGGCGAAGTTATACCTCTCTCACATATGGACCAACCATGGACTTCCCTGGACTATTGTCTCTGACCATGGACCCCAGTTTGCTTTGCAAGTCATGAAGGACCTCTGCAAGCAACTCGGGATCTCCCCAAAGTTGTCAACTGTGCACCACCCTCAAACTGATGGCCAGACAGAATGCGTTAACCACGACCTCCATCAGTACCTTCGTCTATTTTGCTGTGACCATCAGACAGACTGGCCCGAGTGGCTCCCTATGGCACAGTTTGCGCACAATAACCATACCTCGGCTTCCACCAAGAAGTCCCCGTTCGAAGTCACATGGACTTACGAACCGCAAATGGGTGTCGAACCCGGCAGTTCTAAAGCCCCTGCCGCTGACATTCTATCTAATAAAATTGAGAAAACCTTTGATGAGGTTTGGGCTAACCTCTCCCTCGCGCAAGAAAGAATGTGCAAACAGGCCGACAAGCATCGGTCAGAAGCTCCCCCTTATGCCCCTGGAGACCAGGTTCTCCTCGCCACAGACAACCTCCGCTTGACACGGGAATCAAAGAAAATGTCCGAGAAATGGCTAGGACCTTTCCAGATCATTAAGCTCATTGGACCAAATGCAGCTGAGCTGAAGCTTCCTAAAACCACGAAAATTCACCCCATTGTTAATATTTCTCGCATTAAACCTTACTGGGAATGCCTCGACGGCCAACCCATAACTCAGCCTGGCCCGGTCAATGTGACCGAGGACCAGGAGGACGAGTTCGAAGTCGACTTTATTGTAGACGCACGCCCTAAAGGTCGCAGATGGGAGTATCTCGTCCACTGGAGCAGCTACGGAGAGGACAGACGCACTTGGGAACCCAAATCTAATCTCTCCAATGCCCAGGCAGCCTTGGATGAATTCCATGAGAAAAACCCCAAGCTCCACCTATGTGCCAGCTTCCTGGACTGGTTTGTGGTCTACAACCCCTATGACGAACTGCCCCGTGCTGTTACTTGGCGCCATCAGCCAGGAGTCTGATGCATAGAAGGGGGGTGGTGTTACAACACGTCTTTTCACACTTATGCTATGTCCCTTTTCCTTCTTATCTTATCTTATCGCACCACATTACCTAAGCTTTCTAGAACATTCTAACATGTTTATCTTTTACTATAGATTCCATGACTCATCCTGTGTGTGCACAGCCTTCTCTTCATCTCCGTGCTGTGCATGGCTATGCTTTGCTTCTCTTCCATTTGATGTCCTCATGTCTGCCTCATGTTGATCCATGAGGTCTCCTCATGTTTATGACCCGTACCCTATGCCCACGCCTACTCTAGAGCAGATCGTTAGATACGGTCACAACATGTACATACATACAGATGTGTATATAAACCCAAGGAACCTCTGGCTGGTTTCTCCAGTCAAGTTCACTTGGTGTTACGCTTGCGTGGAGTTATCCAGCAAGGTCAAAGGTTCGACAACAAGTCTAGAACCTAATGGAAGCAACTAGTCGAGCGCACACTCAAGTGTAGTGCGAAGACACTTCAGAAGGATCTCTCTAACTGCGATGAGCAGTCTCGAGGGGGCCAGAAAACTACACGTAGATTGCGTAGAACTAGCTAGAGAATAGTAATACATGCCCGTGGATCTTATATACTGTTAGGAATATGGGTCTGACTAAGAATCGGCCGATGAGGAGTCATCTACAGTTACTGCCCATGATACAGCATCTGGGGGTGGGGGAACACGAGGTGATGCAAGAGAATCACCTGGGAAGAAAAGGGTCCATAATAGAAATGGGCGCATCACGATCAAGGGGAAAAACTGGGGGCATAGCGACAGAGGTTGAACCCGTCGGAAGATGACTATCAGATGATGACACAATATCAAATGCATACGTAGAAGGAGGGGAAAAACTCATCAAAGTGGCTTGGCGTACTCGCCTGCGAAAGGCAGTAGCATTTCTCGTAACACTTGGATTCTACCACTTCTCCTATGCTCCTCTCTCCTCTCATCTGCTCGCTTCGCTCTCCACTTTGGTTGGGTTTTAGAAGTGCTTCACATGGTAACTCTCCATCAGACTTTCATGACTTCAATCTGTTTTCCCCTTTTGTATATCTGATTTCCTTTTACTACTTAGTCCTTTCCATTTAGGTTCTGTACACCACCCATTTCACCTGTCACCGGTGCACAGCTCTGTTGTATGTTTCAACTGTTCTCTGTTCTCGCGTACCTACAAACCTGTACACCCTCCAACATGTCCGCAGTCAATGGTGATGATCCAGCTAGTGATTGCTGTACACCCTGTAGTATATAAGACTCCATACATACACTGTGGTAGTTCAGTTTGATATCGATTTAATCGCCCTCCAGTCAATTCCAACCACCCTCTGACCCATCTCTGACCCTCCGACCTCTGAGGATGCAAGTACAAGGGAGTGACACATAAGTCTTGCTCCAAGTCCTCACCCTTTCACTCTCTCATCCCCCTGCACGTACAGTCCGGACATTGTCAGACTTACCCGGAGGACTGGATTTAACAGCTTTGAGGGCTTAGGGCTGGGCCCACAATTTTGTGAGGCTGCTAGCCCTTAAAGCTGAGCCCAAGCTGGGGCTTTTGGACCAGGCCAGGCCATGGCATCACTATCAGAGACTCTGGAGACCTTGTATGCAGTTACTGGCAAAAGGAAGCCAGCTGCTCTCAAAAACATGACCACAGGCATGCCTGCTCAGGCTGCCTTGCTCTCACCCATGAAGCTTATGCATGCCCTCATGCTCAGAACCCTTCAGGCCAGAACACTGTATAAGGCCAAAGCCTGGGAGAAAGCCCTAAGTGTGGCCAGGTACTGGGAACATTTCCATTGCATCCTGACTGTTACAATCTTTTCCTTGTCATCATGCCTTTTCCTTATCTGTGTTGAGTCCCTTCAACATGCTGGCCCCTATGGCCTTTTCTCTTCCTCATATGTGCTTATCCTTTTTATCTTTGGCCCTTATTCTTCTTCAATCCAAATCCTTTCAGATCTATCTACCTAACTACTGTTCCTGTACCTTGATGGTAGTTTCCTTCTCAGTCACCTTTCTCTCTGATTCCATAGGCTTCCTTGCTTACACAATCCAGCCTATATATACCTTTATTTCCACCTGTACTTTCCTTACTCTTGCTCTATGCAATACATGTGTACCTTGTGTTCCTTGAGTCCTCAGATCTCTCTGAGTCTTCACCTCTGTTCTTCGCCTCAGTCAGGAGTTCCCTTTGCTCTCCTAGGTGTTTGGGACACTGTTGACCTCTTAGTGAGAGTCTGCCCCATTCACAGGTTGCTAGAGTGACACAAGTGTCCACTCAGTGTAACACCACCATCCGACACAAAAGGGGAATTACCTCATCTCTATGATCTCCAACTAGAAGAATCATTGGATCTTCTATGGAAATCTGAGAACATGTTGCAAGATCCATCGGATCACAGGAATCAGTAGTTATGGCATGGCTGTACTGCCCTGAGATAGCAAGAATAGAATCTCCTACCTGAACCCCTGTTGTCATCCCCTCCCTTTTGGAATCTATCCCAACAGAACACCCTCAATTGGATCAACTGATGGAAGAGGATCTCCATAGTCACATCACCCTCACTGAGTCACCACCTACTCCCATACCTACTTCCCACCTCAACCCTATGTTTCTCATCCTAGCTCCTTTACCTGCCCCCACAACTCTAATAGCATCCTTCTTCTTTCCCCAAGAAGAATCTGAAATTTGTGCTGGAAATCCAGGCCCCTTTAATGGAAAACCAGAAGATGCTAAACAATGGTTTTGAGCCATGAAAGTTTACTTCATCATCAACTATGAAGTATCCAATGAGCTGGCACAGATCGTAATCCTCCTCAATAACCTGAAAAATGGACTTGCTGCCACTTTTGCTGAAGGATGGTACCAGAAGATTGACGACATGGTCAAATCCTCTGGACAGATTCAACTCTCTTTTGAAGACCTGGAAAAGGACTTCTTCATAACCTTCTCTCCAGGAGACACTCAGGCAGACACCCACAGCAAACTCTATGCCTTACAACAAGGTAGGGGAACATTCCCCACTTTCCATGCTCAATTTGACCTTCTAGTCACTAATGCCAGCATGACCTAGCAAGATGTCCTACTCATCAACCTCCTCAGAATCACTGTCCATTCCAATATCATAAACCTGATGACAGCAGTAGACCTGCCACTGAACTTTTGGCAAAAATGGATGGAGAAGGCCACCCAATTTGACCTTATCCAGACATACACAAAGCAACTATGAGCAAATCAACTGGATCCCAACAACTATATCAATTCTGATACTCTGAATGACGAAAATCCAGATGCCATGGAAGTAGATTCTAATGACATGGATGTCAACACCATCAGGACATTGTTACAGTTTTCCTTGTCTAAAGGACTACCCTCGGGTCTGAGCCCCTATTTTCCTCTATCTTATCTTATCTTCGCCACTTTAGCCTCTTTTACTTTCGATCACCGGATCTCATCAATCTGGTTACTTGGTTACATCCATCACGATCCCTTGATGGGATACGACTCACTCTGACTCACTCTTGATGGTAACCACTTACCTAATCATTCCACTATGTTCCATAGTGTTCCTTCGCTTACCAAGCATACACTATAAAATACCTTAGCCTTAGCACTTTGTCCCTTACTCTTGATCTGCACAGTAACACGCGTACCTTGTGTCCACTCTCAGTCTTTCATCCATGAGCTACGCTCACAGTTCCTAGATCAACCTCAGTCCACGAGCCGTGCTCGTAGTCCCTTCGACTTAGTCATCATCTTTTTGATCCCTTAGTCCTTCGACCTCCAAGCATCTCTCGGATCTCCTCAGTCCTTCGTGATCTCCTAGGTAGTCGAGATGCTGTGACCTCTTCGTGAGAGTCCGCCTCGCTACAGGTTGCTGATATGACACTCGGTGTGCGTTCAGTGTAACAGACATCCCAGGAACAACACAGATTTCAAAGAAACAAAGAATGTTTTCTTTGACAGATTGGCCATTCCACCAAAGAACAAGTAAACTGGTTCCTTAGGAAAGGAACACAACAAGATGTCAGGCAAGTTTCACCTTCCACTCATGAGAACTCCAATACTGTTATGCTTGCATGAAGTTATCCAGCAAGTCAAGAGGTCAGATGATAAGTCCAAGCTCAAACAAAGATACTAGTTGAGCGCACACTCTGAGGTGTAGTGTAAGGACATGGGAGGATCTCACTACCTGCAACCTGTAGTCTCATGGAGGCCAAAAAACTACATGTAGATTGCATAGAACTAGCTGGGGAGCTAAAATACAAGGTGGGTCGAACTATATAGTACAGAGATAGGCTGTGCACACAGCCACGATGAGTCAGAATGAGTCATGGGTTGTTAGGGTGACTGATGTATCAATACACAGCAAGGAGATGAGATCAAGGGATCAAAAGATGGTGGCTGAAAGGCCATGTGGGGTTACCCTTAAGGTGATAATGTGAAGGGGTGACAATGTGAAGATGTGACAATGTGAAGAGGCAAAGGTGTGTAGGTAACCCAGGGTTCCATTGAGGATTACCAAAAGGGGTATGCCACTTGATTAGCAAGGAAGAGTTGATGTGGGGAGTCTCTGTCATCCTGGGTAGTTATTGTCCAGGGAGTTAAGTGAGGAAGGGACTTATCAAGGGTTAGGAAAAGAAAAACTGTAACAAATACTTGGACAACCAAAATAGACAATCCGGTAACCCAAGTCATAAAGAAACTGAACATCTCCCCAGAAGATGCTCTGGAAGCCCTCAAACTTGTTCACCCAAACAAAGAGAAACCCTAGACTGAAACACCAAACATCTGGTCCAGAAAAACAACAATAGGATGGACTAGATCCAGGACAAGCCTGACCAAAGAAAGAGCCACTCCAGTTGTCATCTCCAAGATGGCTGACTGAGCAATCTGACTTCCCATTTCCCTTTGTGAAGATAGCACTGGACAAAATACTGAGGTATCTTCCTTAATTGACAGCAGGGTGAGCAATTGCTTTATAAACCGAAAACTGGTAGAAAGAATGGGATGGACAACCCAACAATTAAGGATACCCATCAAAGCAACAAATGCAAATGGAACTTTAAATGAGAATGAGATGATACAAAGGAAAGTAACCCTTTCCCTGACCATTGAGTCATTATTCTTGGAAAAACAGGACTTCCTTATCATTAACTATGGAGAAGAAGACGTGATCCTAGGAATGTCTTGACTAAGACTTGTAAACCCAAAAATTAATTGGGCTAAAGGTGAGATCACTCTCTCCAAATCAATAGACCCAGCATCACATTCATGAGATCATATCAAACAACAATATCTCCTATGATATTTAGCCTTGGATCTGAACACCCACATAACCAAGGAGTTGATTCAAAAGATAACCCACTCCACTGAGATTGCTCAAGCTGAGATGGCCAACAAAAAAGAGACCATCCTTCCTCCTGAATTTGAAGAATTCCAACAAGTATTTGAAGAACCTCCTCTAGGCAAACTTCCCCCATCCAGGAAGTATAACCACCACATCAACCTCAAAGATACCTTTGTACCAAAGGTAGCCAAGGTTTATCCATCAAACCCCAAAGAATTGGAAGCCTGCAAAGTGTTTATTGATGAGAATCTAAAAAAGGGGACCATCATTCCATCACAATCACCCCAAGCCTCCCCCTTTTTCTTTGTGCCAAAGAAAGACAGAGGACTTCACCCCTGCCAAGACTATTGATACCTCAATGAGCATACAGTCAAAAATGCCTATCCTCTTCCCTACATTTCCAAGCTTGTTGACCAACTGAAAGATGCTACCATCTTCACCAAAATGGACATCCAATGGGGTTACAACAACATGTTGATCCATCCCCCAGATCAATGGAAGGCCACCTTCATCACACCAGTAGGACTGTTTGAACCTACAGTTATGTTCTTTGGACAAAGCAACTCTCCAGCTATGTTCCAAGCACTCATGAATCATGTCTTCACTGACATGATCGCCGAAGGATGGCTGTTACACTGAACACACTCTCATGTCATTCAAGCTACCTGTAGAGGGGTGGACTCTCATGAAGAGGTCGCAGTGTCCCTTCTACCTAGGAGAACAAGGAAGTGGACTAGATCCTTAAGGACCAAGGGCTTTAGACTCTGAGGGAACACAGAGGGACTGTGGGAGCAACAAGAGACTGCGTGGTATTGCACAGAACAAGAGTGAAGAGACTACATGAGTAACAAAGGTATATATAGGTGAAGATGAGTAATCATCGAAGCCTATGGAATGTAGTGGAATGATGAGATAAGCTACTACTATCAAAGCACAGCAGGTACCAGGTACAGATGGTAACTAAGGGAAATAATCTGAGATGACTCAGATGACACAGGAGAATGGGCTGAAGATAAACAAAAAGTGATCGAAGTGTTCAGAAAAGATAAGGGGGCCAGAGCGATGGAGGGAAAGGATAGAAACAAGATAAGTATGAGGAGCCAGGGAGAAAATCATAACAATGGCTAATCATATATATGGATGATCTTATCATTGCATCAAAGCAACCTGAGGAACATATGGAAAGAACTTGTCGAGTCCTTCAATAAATGATGGAAAACAATCTATTCCTCAAGCTAAGTAAATGCTCCTTCAATGTCACTGAGGTAGACTACCTTGGGATGATAGTTCAACCTGGCAAAATAACTCTAGACCCTGGAAAACTCAATGCCATCAAAGACTGGAAAAGCCCAACTTCCATAAAGCAAATCTGCTTGTTCATCAGATTCTGCAACTTCTATAGGAAGTTCATCCCCAACTTCTCCGGGATCAGTTGACCCTTGCATGAGCTAACCAAGAAAGGAATAACTTGGAATTGGTCACTAGATTGTGAAAATGCCTTCAGAACCTTACAAAAGGTGTTCATGTCTCAACCTGTCCTCAAGATGCCAGATTCAACCAAACCCTTCATGGTAATGACAGACACTTCGCTCACCACCTCCAGAGCTGTCCTCATGCAAACTGATGGAAACAGAGATCTCCATCCTTGCACCTATTTCTCCTGAACCTTCTCCCCCGAAGAACAAAATTACAATATCTATGATCAGGAATTGTTAGCAGTTATCCAAGTATTAGAAGAGTAGAGACATTATCTCTCTGGAACAGAGCACCAGGTGACAATCCAAACTGATCATAAAAATCTGGCATACTTTAAACAACCCCATAAGCCTTCCCACTGACAAGCCAGATAGATGTTGTTTTTGCAAGATTTTGACATCCAGTATCAAAATCTCTCTGGAAACAAAATGGCCCCAGCTGATGCCCTATCAAGGCAGGAGGAGATTGACACTACCAGTGACAATCAGGATGTTATCCTTATCCCCAATGTCCACTTTATCAACCTCATTGACCTCACTATACAAGAGAAAGTGGTTCTTTCCACCAAGGATGATCCTCTAGCAAAGAACACCATCACCTCTGCACAAATGGGTTCTTCTCTTTTCCCTTGAGCCTCAGCCCAAGACTGGCAATGGGAGGATGGAATGTTATATTTCAAGGGACATCTCTTTATTCCTAAACCATAGAGGAATGCATTAGTCACAACCTTACATAAATCCCCTGCTGGAGGGCATGGTGGATATTTTAGAACCCTATCCCTGCTCCAATGGGATTATTGGTGGCCTGGACTCTCAACTTTTGTCCAAAAATTTGTTCATGGTTGTGCAGTCTGTCAAGCAAACAAGGTTAATACTCACCCTACCACACCACCACCTATTCCCAACCCAATGGAGGCAGACTGCCTGTTCCAGAATATCTCTATGGACCTGATCATGGATCTCCCAGCCTCTGCTGGTTTTGACTCTGTGTTGGTCATGGTCGACCATGGCCTTACAAAGGGGGTAATTTTCCTCCCTTGCAATAAAACCATTGATGCAGCATGGATAGCCAAGTTGTTTTTCAGAAATATCTTCCCCAGATTCAGGCTCCATGATCGAGTTATATCTGATAGAGGCCCCCAATTCGCTTCAGCATTCGCTAGAGAACTTGCCTGACTCTTACAATATGATCTAGCCCTATCCACTACCTATCACCCTCAAACAGATGGAGAAACTGAATGTGTTAATCAGGAATTGAAGACATACACTGAGCAACAAAACCGTCCCAATGTTGGTAACATTTGGATTGTTGCCTGAATATCTAGAGAACTATTGATGCTAGACCTTCAAACATGAGTATCATTAGACAGCCCTGATCAAGGGCTTTCTGGGCATATACACATTGCTTATGTAATTCCTTTTGCATCAGTCAATATTTGCAAATTAATCAAGGGTACTCATTGGGACAGTTTTGTTGCTGACATCAAGGGTATACAAACTAGTAGGAAGTGTATCCTCCCTTGGCTTTAATGACCTCTTGAATCCTTCTGGGCATACTCTCAATCAACCTCTGACACTCCTCCACCCCAATCTTCTCCCACTCCACCTGTACTCTTTCCCAAAACTCTATCATGCCTTTGGGTGGCTCAAGATACTCAGCTAGCTTTCTTTTGAGAAGAAACCATAGATGTTCTATGGGGTTGAGGTCTGGAGACTGAGCTGGCCATACCATAACTTCAAATCCATGGTCAGAAAACCTGTTACGCTTGCATGGAGTTATCCAGCAAGGTCAAAGGTTCGACACTAAGTCCAGAACCAATGAAAGCAACTAGTCGAGCGCACACTCTGAGGTGTAGTGCGAAGACACGAGAGGTTCTCACTAACTGCGACGAGCAGTCTCGTGGAGGCCAGACAACTACACGTAGATTGCGTAGAACTAGCTAGGGAAACAGAATACAAACTGGGGTCGACTATATAGTACAAGGATAGGCTGTGCGTACGGCCGGTGATGATTCTGGATGAGTCATGGGTAACTAAGGTGACTGATCTATCAATGCGCAGCATCAAAGATGGAATCAAGGGATCAAAAGATGGTGGCTGCGAGGCTATGCGTGACTACCATCATAGTGAGATGGTGAAAGGGTGACGATGTGAAGAGGTGATGATGTGACGAGGTGAAGGGTCAAAGAGTAGACGCGTATGCTCTTGGGTTGGTCTTAGATGTTCATCTTGAAAGAGTCCTAGGGATAAACTAGCGGGTATCTCAACCGGGTCGAGAGGGAAGTGGACTTATCAGGGTAAGAAAAGGAAAAACTGTAACACTAGGTGAGATCTACCATTTCCATCAATTACTGAAATTACAGCTGTGGGATGCCCTTGAGAAAATCTTTCAGGATATTCATCTCATCCTCCTCATTAATCACAATCCCAACTTCAAGTCTAGCGAATTCTGAAACACTTCTAAAACCCTCAACTAGTGGGGCGAAGCGAGCAGGTGAGAGAGGAGCGTATGAGAGCAAGAGGAGGAAAACTCCAAGTGAACTTGACTGGGGTCTCCAGCCAAGTCCCTCAGGCTTATATAGGACTACATATGTTTGTACATGTGTTGGCCGGATCTACCGATATGTATCTAAATACGAGAGAACAAAGGGAACATAGCCATAAGGCTGTGCTAGGCAGCGCGGACAATGCGTGTATCAACATGAGGCAGACAATGAGGAGTCCGCATGGTATGATGTCATGAAATGGAAGTACGTATAGCCATGCACAGCATGGAGATGAAAAGAAGGCTGCGCATGCACAGGATGAGTCATGGAATCTAAAGTGAAAGGGTGAACGTATTGAGTGTCTATAGATGCTTAATAATGCTGTGCGATAAGATAAGATAAGGAAAAAGGGACGTAGCATGAGTGCGTAAAGTCGTGCTGTAACAAATTCCTTCCCCTTACTCTTAACCTTTATCATCACTACCATGCATTCGCTCAACACACGGAACATCTGCTTACAGACTCTATGGTTGTAGTTCTATATGCCCTATCTCATATAGTGCTTAGCAGGATGAGGGATTACATCTTGGAACTCATAGTTCACCATGGAATTCTACCCATCCTAGCTGGACTTCCTGCTCTCGCCATGCATGATCTAGTGTGGCCCATCCTCCAATCTTTAAGACCCATACAAATCCAGGACTTTCTGTGTGTCAGAT
>JBBPTT010000675.1:0-18661 GCA_038094175.1 Boletellus aff. lepidospora
TGTAGCCAGGAGTATGTACTATTTATGACACCACCAAGGCAAAGTGAAATTCCTACAGTGGTTGGCAGTACACTTCATGCACTGTAATTCAAGTCAACATGGAAAGGGTTTTTGGAGTCACTGTATAAATAAAGAAAGGAAATACATACCAAGGTTAGCAACATTCCCAATGAGATTAGCCTAGAATTTGGTTTCTTTTAGCTTGAAGGTGGCAAAGTCTCTTGTATAGTGGTACTTGTCCACTCTGACATTGATCTTTGGTGTATACTCAACATGCCTGATGTTATGAGCATTGATATTGGACCAATTGATGGTGACATCCTTCAAGAAATTCTTGAGAACAATGCTATCCTGCTGCAATCTCTTCAAATCTTCCCTCTTACATGTCAAGGCCTGCTTGACCTCTTACACCCTGTCCCTGTTCTCATTTGTCTTCTATGCCTTCAAATCAGCAATTTCAGTGGCCAAGTCAATAGTCTCTTCAACTTTCATACCAATGAGGTCTGTGATCTCTTCAACAGTCTGTTGGAAGCCATAGAAGCCATAAACATGTACTTTCTGCTTAGGTGTACCAGTGTATTCATCAGCATGCTAGTAGTCAATAGTGGTGTTTGCATGGAGGACATAGGTACAACTGAGGCCAAGGACCTTATCACTGGGTTTGCTGTTTTTGTCAGTGTCTTCATGGAAATAAAAGCATAGACTACCTTGAAATCAGCATTTTGTATCTCTGCTGTGGTGAGAGGCAATCCAAGAGCAGTCATCAAGGTGTTGAAACACCTCTACAACTCACAATGACTAGATGTGAGCATAAAGAGATGCAGTTCCTTGGACCATGGGAAGAGAGGGGTGAAGACCAAGTGAACTTGGCTAGGGGATAGCCAGAGGTTCCTTGGGTATATATATGTACTATAGTATATACATGTTGTAGTTGCATCTACGATCTACTGTGAGGAGTCCACATGCATCTACATGCACTAAGCATAAGGCATCAAGGAGGCATGAGTGATCATAGGGGGAATCATGGTTGGATCATGAAAGGGGTCATGGCCTTGTAATCTAATTGTAAGAGTGTCAGATGTGATAAGATAAGATAAGATGAAGTGAAATCAAAGTCTCAAAATATTGTCCTGTAACAGGTGTGACAGACATGGAAGGTAGGGTTGGTGGAATCAGAGGGTTTCATCAGGCAAGCTAGCTTCTCCATTGATCCCTCATACCAATGTATAACCATGCATGTAATTCCATGGGCCTCAAGGATTTTAAGGATGCAAGGAGAGGTGTCTTGGGCATCTCCAGGCTTGTTATAGCCAACATGCACTGAAATTCAGAGGGTGACAAGGTTGAGAGTTATCTTTCCCTCTTCATTGCAAGATAAGAAGCAGACCAGCAAAAGAGTAGAATACTTGATGCCACATTCTTTGAAGAGGAGGACAATCTTGGAAGCAACAATATCCCAGACTGGATTAAGAGGTGTGTTAAAGACACTGTGAGCTGTCTTGGCTGCAATCTTGAAGAATCTAGTCCCAGGAGGCAGGACTAGGAAGGGGTTTGTCTCATGATCTGGGCAATATACAGTGAAGTGCAAAACTGTTCCAATGTTTAATGCTTTTGTAGTGTAATTGATATAACACTTGAGAATATGAGAATTCAGCTTTGTGTTAGGGAGAGCATGAAAACTAATAACCACTGGCTACAAAATGGTCCCTGGATCATGTAATTTGGCTCAGATCTGGCAGAGATATGCTTGTTTCAAAACAAAGAACTCATTGGAACAGTTTTGCATCTCTTGGAATAGAGGGTGGAATTTCAATCAAATGAGGGGGTATCTTGCAACATTCCATGCTAAAAGAGAGATACATATAAAAACATTATGTAAGAGTTCCCACACACATTTATTAGTAGTTACAAATATCATAAAAGTACATTTTTCTACTTTAGAAAATACAATGTTTTTAAATTTAGAATTGGTGATTTGACCTATTCTGTTGGTTTAATTATGACAAAGGATCATTATACCATCTTTATGAATTCATACAAGAGATTTTCTAGCCCAGATAAGCTTACTACAGGTTGCTTGTATGTTATTCTTCTACTAACATCTACTGTACTATTGATTTCATCTTGATTTTTAAAGGCCAAAAACATTGTACATGTAGCTATATCACTTGTTACTAATTGCCATGCTCCTATATGGTCTTATACTACCACTTTCACTTCATAAAAACCAATGTGAGCACTGGAATCAGACAAATACACATTGTATCTATTATCAAATATAAGGAACTCCATGTAAACTATATTTATGCTTGAAAGATATGAGTTCTGTGAAGCTAGTAAATATAATATAAACTAGTAGAATCTGTTGAGCACAAGTAACTGTAAACCAAGCCCATAGAAAGATTAAAGTAATATGTTCTATTATAATTCTCAAATAGTAGTAGATATTGTTATTTGATTCTAGCACTTTCACCAGTATTTTTTGAGTATAGAAGAGTACTATCAGATCACATAGGAGTATGGCAATTAGTAACAAGTGATATAGCTACATATACAACATTTTTGGCCTTTCAAAATCAAGATAAAATCAATAGTATAGTAGATGTTAGTAGGAGAATAACATACAAGCAACCTGTAGTAAGCTTACCTGGGCTAGAAAATCTCTTGTATGAATTCATGAGGATGGTATAACCATCTGTTGTCATGATTAAACTGACAGAATAGGTAAAATCATCAGTTCTAGATTAAAAAAACATTATGTTTTCTGGAGTAGAAAAATGTGCTTTTATAGTATTTGTAACTATTAATAAATGAGTGTGTGAACTCTTACATAATGTTTTTATATGTATCTCTCTTTTCAACATGAAATGTTGCAAGATATTCCCTTATCTGGCTGAAATTCCACTCTCTATCTCAAAAGATGCAAAACTGTTCCAATGAGTTCCCTGTTTTGAAATGAGCATATCTCTGTCAGATCTGAGCCAAATTACATGCTCCAGGGACCATTTTGTAGCCAGTGGTTATTAGTTTTCATGCTCTTCCTAACACAAAGCTGAATTCTCACGCCCTCAAGTGCTACATCAATTACACTACAAACATATTAAACATTGGAACAGTTTTACACCTCATTGCACAAGCTCAGGAGGGGTTTCAGAGACCCCATGCCAGAAATGGATTTTCTTGAATTTACTGACAAGGTTCAGGGTGACAACCTGATAATACATCTCTGGAGGGTTGAGGTCAGCAAGGGTCAAATGCATGGGACTGACTAGCAAGCTAGGAGGACTAAGGATGTGATGGGTTGCACTACTCATGTCCATAATCATTCTACACTGCCATGAACAGTCAAGAGTCTGGAACTGGGGATATTATAGTTGGGCTCAAGCATGCACCCAACAGTAGTAGCTGAGTGTACTAGTTGATGCACTAGTTGATGACATAAGCAACTTGACTGACCGTTGGATGTAAGGTTTGGGCTCCGTCTGAAGCCTGTCTCGACGCCGATACTCATAATCCTATAGCCTGCTTGTCGCCGTCCCAAAAATACTCCGTACTTTTGGAGCGGTGCTTGAATTCACATACTTTGTCATATTTTTTGTACAGCGCACTACGAAGTATGCTACTAGTACACTCGACTACTGTCGGGTACGTGCTTGAGCCTCACTTATGTTGGAACTAGGCACACAAATATAAGCTAGGTGCAATGTAAGTCATGCATAGCATGGTACAAGGACGGCGGACTCACCTTCAGCGCTCAGCGTTCACACGGCGGCAAGTGAAGGCTCGTATTATATACATATCAGTTGGAATCCTGCTCGTGTGCCGTCGATCCACGGCATAGTGTCAACATATTACAACTGTTTCCAAACGATGCGGAAAACACGGGAAAGATGGGCGACTACCGCAACACAATGTCAATGAACCCGCTCGTCCCGGTGTAGACGATGTACGGGATCTTCTCTGCCCGGCAAGTTTTACCAACGGGGACATTGGCCTGTGTGACTGACAAGATAAGAAACAGTCGGTTTGCACGGAAGCGTCCAAGCACGCGTTATTGAGATATACGGAAGCACTTACGTCGATGCCGTGGCGGGAAATACCCGCAAGCTCAAACCAGTTAGGTAGAGCCTCGTACTGGTCTGGGAAAGGTGAGCACGACAAGCTGTGGGACAAGACGGATGGGGTACACGCCGCCCCGGTTCAGCTGACATGGACTCCCGACCGGAAGCAGGAGTTGACAGACATCACCTTCGTCGCAACAGAATCGCCCGCCTGGACACTCGGGAGGAAGATCGTCCAACTGGGTGTAACCAAACGGACGCTGGTCTTTTCTGCAGACGCCGCAGATGCCCTAGCCTGAGCAGTAGCTCTGCGTATCACGGCCGCTGTGTGACTGGTACGTGCCCACCTTGAGACGACTGTTGAGTGCAGTTCCGGCCATGGGTGTGCGCCGGCGTTGACGTGGGGGTAGCAACATAAGGGAGGGAACATGCATTATAATGAGTGAGGTACAAGACACCCAGCGCGCTAATTAGTAGTCGCGTCCTCTTTGGTGAATTAGCCCCTGTGCTACTTGCCACACCCTGGACAGCAGTGCACCACGTCGTGCACAAACACGTCACATTCCGTGCAGAAATCGTGATTGCAGTCTGGACAGCGGTACCGTCCCAGCGGGCTGATGCCCTCCGAAGCGGCTGCAGTAGATGGCACGGCCGGAAATGCGCGTGCGCACGCATGACACACGCCCGCACGCTCTTCCACTTCCTCCACCGACGTTCTGCAAAAGTTTAGTCAGACGCGTCAATGTCAAAACCGGACAGTTGCTTACACAGCCTGGTAGGGCTTGACGGGAAACAAGTGATGGTAACTTCGCGCAAGATGCGGAGAGCTCACGATCATCAGTCCGCAAATGTCACAATCAGTCGGCACGTCGCACACTTTGGCCATACACCGCGGACAGAGAAAGCCCTCGCTCTTCATCTCCGAGTGGCATGCACAAAGGCTTGGTGGCGACGAGTCGGGGAGTCGCGTTGGAAAACCCATCATCATCAGGTCCGCGGCAGGGTTCGCACTTCCTCCACCGACACGGGACAAGGTCCGCTGGACTGGCGGGGGGACAAGTTCAAAAAGCAAATCTTTAAAGTGTCCTTCATTCATCGCCACGCCGAACTGGCCTGTTCACCTCATCAGAGGCAAAGAGTAATGGTTCACAGCATCGACCTACCACCTGTTTTGTCACACATCTCCCTACATACCTTCATCTCTGCCGCCAAGGCGACCACAGAGATTCGAATTTTGTTCCTCACACAAGCGTTGAGCGTATCGTGAACGTTTCCCGGGTCACAGGTCGTCAACGAGCCAAAAATGATAAGAATTTCGCGTGACGAGTGAGTGGGTAGATGGCTGCAGCGCTCAAACTCTGGAAGGAGGCAGGAGTAAATTGCGCTCACCTCATACTGCTCCGTGCCATCTCGATCGCATTCTGTAAACTCGGTTCGCCAGCGGGTTCTAATTTGGTACGGTCACTGAGCGACCTGAGCACATCTTGCGGATTACCTGCAATCACAGATGAACGGATAGAACACCACAAGCCAGGACACAATCCCACCAGACATTTCACCGACACGTTCACCCATGCCGCCACGCATGCCGACAATGCCGATCTGACCGAGAGGATTCTGGTCAAACCATTCCACGACAAATTCGCGCGCGTACTGCAAGGACAGGTCGAATCGAGTTGGACGCATGTCGCGGTCCATCATCGCTGCGGACAGGTCGAGGAGGAGGATGAGATGTCGGATGATGGTGCGTCGAATGGCGGCGGCTGGCGCAAGTAGCCTAGTGAACGGCGTGAGGAATACAACCAGGGCACTTGGGAGGGTGTGCGTGCCTCCGTCTTCTACCCCTCGCCATCAGGTCTTCGACTGCCCCTTGCAGACTACCGGTCTCGTCCTCCTGTACAGTGTCCCACGAACGCGTGTAGGATGCTTCCCATGTATATGCTTGCTAGGTGGACAGGTGAGACGACAGCCTGGGATCAGCATGAGGAGAGAGACGTGCGTCCTTCGCTTTGCTTTTGCCCTTGTCTTTCTTGCGTCTGTCCGAGACCTTGCTTTTACCCTTGCCTCGAGCGCGACCCGTGTCGTCCCCCAGTAACGAGATGTCTGAATCCGAGTCCACATCCATATAATTTCCATCGGTTCGCCTTGGTGGTGCCATCGCGAGCGAGTTGCTGCACGCTGGAGTTGTTGAGTGACGCGAGCACCCGGTGGCTGTGAGCACCGTGTCGACACTTTGCTGGTACGCGGGCGACTACATAATTTGCACGGCCTGGGAGTGTCTCTTCTCTACTGTTCCCTTCCTACTGGCAGTGTCCCAAACTGCACGCGGACAAGCATGACTACTGTTGCAGTCAGGAGAACATATGTCAAGAAGGGCCAAGCCTCGACGATCGTGCATGTCCCTTGCCTTGTCACCGCAGCTCACGGGTCGCATCAACCACGAAGCTGAAGAGATCGTTCGAGTCCGGCGTCGAAAAACGTCATCCCACGTTGTTCCGTATCCCGCAAGCATCCTCCTTATTGATGCGATGTTCGTATCGAATGTCTTGTGGGGTTTCGCGACTTCCCTGTGCAGTACCTGGTTTTGGTGTACAGCCTTGTCCACAACCTCCGTTCCACCAAGGCTACAAGCAAGAGTGCCCTCTTGACTACTTGAATCATTGTCTTGTGGATCTTGGGTAGCCTTTTCGCGATGACGACCCCCTAGTATTCCTGGGATTTGGGCTACCCTGGAAGACTTGCAGCCAATCTCTCGAATCTTGGTGATGTGGTGCGCAGATGTCAGGGCTGTTGGTTCGGTCACGTCTGTGGTGTGGTGGGGTGACTTGTCGTTGTTTACGATGAAAGTCACCGTCACTCGATCCTTTTCTACTTGACTCTTCTGACTTCAAGACGTTGGGGTGTCACACGCCGGGAACAAACAATTTGGAACGGCCGCTGTTCTCGAGAACTCGCCATGAGCGCTGCCACGAGTCCATGTTTTGTCCTGTCCGACATTGAAGGGGTTTCGACGGCGCTCATCTCTTACCCAACAGACGGACGGAAGGAGCTCCGAGTACAACGCGATCAACCCAACAGGGCGCCGCCTTTAACTCAGCCTCAATGACATGTTCTGTGCAAGGCAGGGGAGAGGCTGGATGTCCCCATACGCAAGCATCGCGGGATGCTTCAAGTGGTCAACTCTCCACGCATCGTCCCTCATCGTTGTACACATACTGGGCAGCTCAAACTGGTACGTCGTGTTCAGGTAAAATACCACAGTGCATGTAGATTTGAGGGCTCAGCGTCACGCCTTGGACTATTAAAACATCGCCCCATTCTGTAGGTAATTGATTGGAACAGACAACTTCTGAGATGCTGACACTTTACAGACACTGTTTCCGCGGCCCCAGGATTATGGTAGATTGAGTGTAGTGACGGGGACACCCAGGGAGTCAAGGACATGGATCATCAAGTTTGGACTTGGGAACGGTGTGTACCAACCTATCACGAAACGAGGACGAGGTGTCTTGCAATGAATAGAATGATGGTTGGATACTAAATCGCATACCTGGCAGCACGATTCGTTCATGAATCTACGTTCCACCTTTCTTCAGCGTCTTTGATGTCTCCCGTCTCGATGATGTCGCTCCAAACGTTTTCCACCCACCCCAAGCAGTTATGCACCTGTTCAAACACTTCTGCGACGGCTCGATTCAACACGGGATCCTCAAACCCCTTGACGTCTATGACAGTGCGAGGTAAACCACGAGATGAGGCCTGCGACTTGTCCATAGCCTCCAGATCGAATACAAGCCTCGGTCGCTTCCTCGTCCGTTCCCCGTCCCTCCCTGTTCGTAAAATTGCAGGTCCAGCACTTGCGCCAACGCCCTGGGAGCCACCTGCCTGACGCTCCTTCACGAGCACGTCGGAGAGCCCTGTCAGCAGACGACGCTGCAGCAGCTTGTACACCGGGTCCTCAGGTCGAAGTGTCCGGTCGACAGCTGCACGAAGCGCCGCTTCGCCCTCCTTGGTCAGTGCAGCGGAAGCCGGGGTAGAGGAAATGGCCTGCATCCGCGCGCGGACGACCTCGTCAGCAAGGTTGATGAGCTTAGTGTCCCCTGCGTCTGGTTCGCCGGCGATCTCGGCGCGGAGAAGGGTCCAAACGCGGAACATGAACGAATCGGGATTAGGGGGGTCAGAATCGGAGAGAGAAGAGCGAATGGGAGTGGGGAGATGCATAAGAGCGCGCAAGGAGGCAGCAATAACGAGCGCTTGTAGATAGTTCTGCATCTTTAAAAGCGTTGGGACCGAGAAGAAAAATATGGCTGGGAGCGTGTTGACACTCGGCGGAGCAGGTTCCACTTGTTCAACATGGTCATGATCGGATGCAGTCGGGGAGAGGGTTCTAGATGGAAGAGGACAAGATACGGGCGAAGATGACCCCAAGGCTTGAACAACACGAACAACCCACAAAGAACTAGCCACGGTGGAAATGGAAACCAAATGCGTAGGAGGTTGCAGAGTATTCAGCCAAGACGTCCATCCTTGCACTGTCCTCTCTCGACGCCAAATGTCGATCACGACGTCCCGTTCAGTTGTCTTGGCCTGTTTCGCGACAACGGACCTGAGTTGTTGTTCTGTCATGTTTCCCAGAAAGAACTCAGAAAGGTCGTCTTTCATGATCTCAGCGAGCCTCAGAATGTTCCTGATAGTCTCGGCTACTAACGTAGCCAGTGTGACGAGATGTGAGGGTCGAGTAGGAGGGTCAGCGAGCGATCGTTGGAGGGTCTCGATTTCGGGATCACGAACAGGAGCACAACGTTCCCCAAGACTGGCCAAAGCTCCACGGAGATGCATGACGACAGAGTTCAAGGGTGAGGTCGTAGGAGACAAGTGACTAGATAGTGTCACCAGTACAGGGTGCTGAGGCGGTAGGAGAGGTGAGAGCTCAACATGGAGGTCTCTATAGAGCAATTTGATACGAGAAAGCTGAACAGAGGGCTCTGGATTAGAGAGGGAGTCCACCGCCTGCATGAACCTCAGCCGTGCACACATGGCGAGGGAGACGAGGTTCGCACCTCGTCCCAGAACGTCTTGTGCACGATGTCTTCAACCTTGCTGTGTAACGTCGACTTTGTGTCCTCCTTCGGGGATGTATGCGGGCAGGACATGACGGACAGAAGGGACTTTCCTGGGGGAAGCACCTGCATTGGATTCGTGGCAAGGATTTGGAGGAAGTATGCATTGTTCAGGATGTCGACGAGCTCAACGGGGAGAGCGAGATGGTCCCGGTTGGAGACGAGTTGAGAAGGCCCAATCTGTGCAGGGGATACGACAATGGAGATCTTTTCATTCAGTCTCTGGTGGCGTTCGGCGGACTCTTGTACAGACCTGTTAAGAGGCGACGTGAGCAGGATGTGGAGGGCATCGAGGAGTTCGTCGTTCTCCGGGGAGCGTTCCCATAGCCCTTGGTCTCGGAGAGCCCGAAAGTTGTCGTGAAGGGCGTCCCAGGAGACCGGAAAGGGACCGTCTGGATGTCGCTGGATGTCGAGGAGGAGGGAGATGGTGTTTCTGAGGAGAGCGTTGTCCGGTGCAACATCGGCGTGAGCTGTGAGCTGGTCGAGGATGCGTTCCATGACACGAGCCGAGACCGGACCAGTGAGGCTGTTGTCATCACACCGCCTAGGAGACTTTCTTTTCCTGGCCACCACCGTCCTCGTCGATGGACCCAACCTCGACAAGCCCAGCACAGACAGAGTCCACCGACGGTGCACCCACGCACCACGCCAGCCCCGTCGTTGCCTTCATCATTGGTCTCGCCATCATCCTCCTTGCATCCGTGCTCAATGCCGCCGGTCTGAATCTCACCAAGCTGGATCATGTAACTCCTCAGTCTAGTTTCGCATGACCTCGCATTCCTGACACCCCGTTCTAGGTTCGCACGAGTGCTATTCCCAAGTCTGCTCGCCGGCGAGACTGGCTTCGACCGCTATGGCTCTTGGGAATGTCCCTCTACATTTTATCGCAGCTCATAGGGAGCACCCTTGCCTTGGATTACATGCGAGCGGGCAGGTCCTTTTCTCGCGATCGCACTTCAGCCGCTCATGGGTCCCCCCAGAATATGTTGCACCGCTTGGCTCTACATCTCTTATATTCAATTTCCTTTTTGCTAGATTTTTAGTTGGAACGCCAGTCACCCAAACAGATATATATGTCAGCCGTCTCGTTATGCATTCGCTTCATTGGGCTGATCATCTACCAGGGCACAATAATCGTAGTTCTTGGTGTAATCGGCATTGTCGCGTTCGGTGGCATAAACAGCGGACTTTCTTCGGAAACCAATGTCGACCATCTTACGGCCCTCTGGAGGAGGGGCGGATGGCTTGCCTTCTTCTTTTCCATGGCCATTGCTTTGCTTGTCGTCCTCAAATTTACTTCCTCACTGGACGCAGTCCTTGCAACACGTTCTGACATTAGCTCGGAGCCCTTCTCAGGCATGAGTGTGCGTCGACCACCCTCGCCCAGTACCACTTTCTTCGGGAAAGCCAAGAACGCCTATGATTCATTCTCGCTGTGGATCAAAGAGAAACTCGAGATCTGGACCGCCCCCAAGGATGATAGGCAGGTTGCTTGGATCCTCGGAATCGGCTGGGCATGTTGTGGCGGCGGTCTCGCAGGTGGATGTCTTGTGTTTGCCAAAGCCACGTACGTACCTTTGCTCGGGTCACGCCTTGGTCCTTCTGAGTCCGTATAGCGTCAAGTTGCTAACCGGAAGCTTGTCGCACGAAAACCCGGGAAATCAGTTTGGGCATGTGGCGCCCATCTTCATGATCATCCTCTTGGCCGTCACAGCGGTGTTGCAGATCATATGTCTGAACCGTGGACTGAAGGTGTATGATTCGACGCTCGTCGTGCCTGTATTCTATGGGGTGTACACTGCTACGGGGTGCGTCACAACCTTTACCGCCAGCATTCACTTACTTGTCACTAGATTCTTGGACTCGCTCGTTTTTAACAACGAGGTCGATGCCTACAAACCTTGGATTCTCTTCCTCATTTTCACATCTATCGTAATTCTCATAGCGGGTGTCGTCCTTCTCACACACAAGAAGCCTGAGCGATCCCAACGGAATATTGCACTGTCGCAGACACCGGGTGCGCGATCCACCACGAAGGACAACAAGGACGGTGATGAGGCAGAGACAGAGGCTCTGAGGGAACCAGAGGAGGGCGAATCAGGGGTGCAGGAGGTGTGGCAACTTGGAGACATGAGTGACGACGAGGACGCTGCCGACACCACTGGAAAGCCTCCATCGAGAGGAGTGAATGGTTTCGCAGACGATAGAGCGGGGGGGCGTGAGGAAGGTCGTAGGCTGATCGAGGACGAGGAAGCGGACAGAACGCGGCCCCGACGGTCGACATCTTCAGACGCAACGCTCGGCGGCCATGGGCAGCACGCGTACGACGATGAGTTTGGGGAGTGGAACGAGGGCGGGAAAGAGAACAGCCTATGATGACGGTGGATACCCGACTATGTAGTGCACAGTTTTAGACGCGTGTGGCCAATGAAAATACGAGTCAACCCGTCTCTCGTCGACGTACCACAACGCGACCTGCGTCTGCGAACATGGCGGCCAACAAGAACGACAGCCAGGAAAAGGACATTGACGAACTTGACGACGACTTCGCTTCAGACGACGAGAACGCAGATCCCAACGTGTTCCGGATAAGTAACGCGTTGACACCACCGTCCGCCATAAGCTACAGCGCACAGGAACTTCACAGTGAGCTGATTGCCGTCGTCGGTCGGGCTCCTTCTTACGTGTCATATAGCCTACATACACGAGGGCTACATAGACCTCAATCCCAGCTACCAACGAGGTGCGTTCCACCCACCGCGGTGACACCGTTCATCGTGACAGTTCCCCTTTCTAGATGTCGTGTGGCCGGAGGGCAAGCAGATTGGACTCATCGACTCCATCTTTCGCAACTTTTACGTACCTCCAGTCATATTCGCTGTTCAGAAGGACGACGACGGAGAGACGGTCAGGGTGTGCGTCGACGGCAAGCAGAGGTTGACGTCCATACAAAAGTTTCTCGACGGGCTAGTGAGCACTCACGTCTTCTTTCGTCCGTTTCCTTTGCTGACCGGTCGTGCCGTCACAGATCCCTCGTGAGTCCAACGCCCCTGGTTTCTCCGTGTTGCGCTAAGCGAAATTTCCGTTCGAGATCGCGATGCACGCACCAAGAAGAGCTTCTGGTTCGTGAGATCCGACGCACAAAAGACGACACGCCTCGAAGTCCCTGACCAGTGGAAACGGCGGTTCGCAGAAACGAGGATTACATGCGGTCCGTTTTCCTTGCTGTGCGAACGTGGTACATCATTCACATATTTTTCCCAGTCGAATATCACGATCTTCCTCCGGGTACCGAGAGAGAAATTTTCCAACGAGTACAATTGGGAATGAGCTTGACGGCAGCGGGTGCGCACACATGCGGATGCTGCAGGACGACCAACGATCTGACGCCGTGTAGAAAAGCTGCAGGCGATTTCCTCGCCATGGGCAGATTGGATAGGCGACCTCGAGATGCGGCACGTCAACTGCGACGGCGGCCTTGCCGAGGTCCTCGAGTGGGATACGCGACGTGGCCGCGACTTTCAGTGCATCGCACAAATGGTGTACTGTTGTGATCTCTTACCCGAACACGCCCTGCCCACGGCCGCGAAGCTCGAGAAATGGCTGTCCCGTGTGGACAAACCGAACCAGGCGTTCAAGAATAACATAGGCAACGTGCTGAACGAGTTTGGGTACATTGCTATGACGTCCGGGCTCAATTCAGCCTTTGGGCAGGTCGACAGGCGTGTTGCGCCTGTCGAATTCGTCTTTATCGGTACGGATATCCTGACTTGTGACACCAGGTCCGGTGATGTCCATTGATGTTATTGTCCTCCCACTAGGGACTCTGCTGTTCGTCCTTCGGGAACATTCGCATCACGAACGAGCAAACGCCATCCTGCATATGCGCCTACGAATCAGAGAACAGTTCCGCGACATTCGAAACAATGGAAATGTCGGCAAAGCGCTCTGGAATTTCATCGACAGCCTCATGGGACCGTCGGGTCTCAAGGTTCTCTCTGCCAACAAAACCTATTCCGTCGCCCCGCCAAGTTCCCAGCGAAAACGCAAAAAGGGAGTAGACGAGGACGAGGACGAAGAATACCACCCTTCGCCTGTCAGAAGTCTCGTCCAGGGCGTCAAAACGCGAGGAAAGGCCCGAAAGAGGGACGAGTAGTAGTGACGTAGAGACGATCTATGGTATTTCGCGAGGCTTGTAATTCACTACGTTCGTTCAGCTGGCATAATATTCTACCGCCGCTCAACGCTCGCGATCCACGCGCTTTCAAAATACAGTTGTACATGGAGTAAGGACATAGTATGGAGAATATGCATTGTTGTTTTTTGTTCCGAAGTGAACCCGTTGGCCTCACTGGCCGCTGGTAAGTATTCCACTAGCTGAACCAAAGTCCGGAACGAGCACCGTCATCGTCAAAGTCGATGCCTGTTCATTTGATCACCGCAATCTCCTTGTTGTGTCCCGCTCTTGCGGTATACCAAGTACCCTCAGGCGTTGTCAACGTGCGTGCGTGCTTGAGCAACAGCTTGTCTCGTTCCTTTGCATTCACGGCGATGTCCGAGAGGAAAGGCTCGATCTCGTCGCCCTTCCACCGCGCGCGTCGCGAGAACAACTCCGCAAAGCGTGCCGCAGGGTCTATCGGGAGGGTGGAAGCCGGGAGGTAGCTCAGCGTAGTGCCCGAGACGTCGCTGGAGGTTCGAAGGTGGTTGCCCTGTCCACCGTGCGCGGGCGCGCGCATGGGTATCAGCTCCACCCCCTCTCGAGCGAAAAAGGAAAGCGAGAGCGCGTGCGTACCGAAAGCAGGCGCAACGAGACAACCGACTCGAACGCGTCGCCCACGGCGTTCTTCCATTTGGTCATGAACTCGGTCTCCAGGATGGGCTCGTGCTTTTTTTTTTTTTGGGGGGGGGAAGACGCGATGCGACGTTAGCGGGGGAGAACTGGCAGAGGTGCTGACGACAAAAAGAGGCATACCCTGTAGTGTCTGATGATCCCCAGTCCAATCTCTGCGACGACCGCGTCGACGTCCATCTTCCACGTGTCCTCCTCTACCTGGCCAAACCAGGACATGACCTGGCTCGACACGTTTCGCGGGACGTCGTGGTCGTCGACTAGGGCGGAGACCAGGTCGTCCACCGATGCAGCCTCATGGGAAAGATTCAGCGACACGAGGTAGTTGAGAAGGAGCTCCAGAATCGTGTTCAGATGCGCGGGCGCGATCGGCCGTAGGTAGCCTGCGTTTCGTCCAGAGAGAGTGTGTGCACCGAGCCAGTGAGACGATGAGAGCCTTTTCGGACGAAGAGAACAACGATGGCGACAGACCGTCTAGGACGAGGATGCGCCGTTCCTTTAGACCGAGCTCCAGTTCAGCGTCGCTCGCTTGAATCTCCCCCCGCGCTCGTTCGTAGCTGTATCTCGACAGGGTCGCCTAAAAAAAGTGGGTACAGGCGTCGTGTTAGCAGACCAACACGGTTCGCGCGCGCGTTCACGGGTGCGGAATGACTGACGCGCCGATCTTCGTCCCCCTCGTCGTATTCCGTCCCTTGGAGGAGCACGAGCAGCTTGTGCAACTTGGGGACGGACGGGACCAGCTCGAGCACCTCGTGAAGCTGGTCGCGGACGTGGACCGTCCCGCTCGGGTCCGTCCTGGAAGGCGTCAAGACCAGCACCGTGTTGGAGAGCACGACGGAGCGGAGCGCGTATGTCTTGTCCGTCGTGCACACCACGGCATCCTCTGACGGATGCCCTTTGATGGAGAGTCTGTGCTGGGTGAAAAGGGCCCAGGACGCGCCGGTCGTTGCACCACTTACATTGGCTGGGATGTTTTGCTCTCGACCGCCGACTCGATGAGCTTGGATATTTCGGGTGGAAGTTCCATCAAACGAAACGCGCCTGCGTCTCGTTCCGTCGACGGGGAAAACCTGAGCCCGAGTTCGCTCATCGTGGCCGCAAGTGGCAAGACGTGCGCGTCTTGTGCGCAGGACAAAACGTATCCACCAGATACTAGTAGATTGTGGTGCTACAACACAAGAAGTCCCATCTAACCTACGTGCAAGCCAATAGACAAATGTCGACAGCTCATGATGAACTGTCCCCCACAGGATGGAACTTGATCCTGACCTCCGACACCTCCCTCCTCGCGTCCTTGAGCCGCTGGGTGATTTCCGCCTCCAACTCAGACGTGGCCAAGACGGTCGTCGTACGGGGCACGTCGACCGCGAGGTCGACAAACATCAGCGATCCAGCTCGCTTTGCTCTCAACTCCCTGATTGCGAGCACGCGCGGACCCTCGGTGGCATTGCCACTCTGGGTACGACGAAGCACAGGGTCCAGCGCACGCAAGAGCTTATCTCGCGAACCCTCTGATATCCCGGCGTCCGTCAGCTCAGCAAATGCCCCCTTGAGCAGCGCCACGCCTTGCTGAAAGATGACAAACGACACGAGCAACCCTTTGATCGACCCTTGGCATCAGCGATCGGGCGGTTTTCATTATGAACGCCCAACGTACCTCCGAGTGGGTCGAGTGGCAGGGCTGGGAAGGCGGACGACCCTACGATGGCGAACAGCGCGACGACGCTCGAGTATGCGTCACTGCGGTGGTGCACAGCATTCGCGTACAGGACGGGACTGTGTTCTTCGTCGGCGACCTTCTTTGTGATACGGTACAGCCACTCCTTTGACAACACGCTGATGGCCGCGAACCACGCAGCATTGGGATCTAGCACGCCAACATGTGTGTGCGCATGCCCGACGGACGGCACCCGGTGACCGATCTGTTGCAAGATGTCGTGGAGTTGGCCGGGAGGAAGGGTCGAGAGTGCCTCCATCAACAGATGGTACGAGTGAAAGCCTATGCCGAGTGCACCGCCGACCAAAAGGATCGAGACCGTTGTCGTTCCGAGAGTTTCAAACTTGGCAAAGCCAAATGGGTATCTTCCAGAGGGTGGTTTCCTGGACAGTTGCCAGCAGAACAGGGTGACAAAGTCGCCTAGCAGGTCTTGAGGCGTGGTGGTGAGCAGACGTCAGGACGCAAAGTGACGGCACGCACCACTCAGAGAGTGACCGGCATCGGCAAGCAGCGATGCGGAATGCATGTACCAGCCTGCAAGTCCCTTTGCGCTCGTCAAGCCCACGTTGACGACAAGCCCGAGGAGCGTTATTCGACTGCCCCGGTCGCCTGCGTCACCCACTGAGCCAACACGGCACGCCCGACAGAGAGCGACGCACCCTTTCCTTCAAAGACGTGTACGATCTGCTCCGTGGTGTGAGTGTGGTCGTGGTCATCGTGCGAGTGCGAGTGAAAGACGGAGTGCGAGTGCAGATGCGCATGGTCGTCGGGGTCTAGTTTGTGACTGTGGTCACAGCTCGTGCTCGGTGCGCTCTTCTCGACGCTTTTCGCATCGTTTTGGGGTAGGTTCGTCGAGCTGGACCTTTTCTGCGACATGGACGGGGAGAACCCAGGGACCAGACGGAGGGGTGGCCTAGAGACACGGGCTACGAGACTCGTGCACACAGCGTTGCAGTACCTTTCCACCGGCGCCAACCCGGCTTTTGGTCTTGAGCCTGTGCAAGTGTGGTAGAGAGACCGCTTGCTTGTGAGCGAGGTTCTGGGGTAAAGGCTGGGTGCCGCTGTTTCGAAGAAGCGAGCGGGCGCAGCTCGTCGCGACGGACGCCAGAGCCGCCCAATGGCCAACTTCATGAGGCTGTTGCAAGCCAAATCGTTGGATCCCAGACCGCCCGTGGACCGTCACCAGACCCGGCGCATCGCGGTATCGCTCGTCATTCGCTTGCAAGGGAAATACAAAGACGAAGCCGTTTGGCTACCCTACGAATCGTAGATGCTTTCCAGCAGTGCCTCCACTCCAGGCTGGTATTCTGGACCGTCCCCAGATCCCGCCAACGCCAACTTTGCAATGGTCGAGAAGTCGGCCCTTGGGACGTTGTACGATGCGAGCGTGCGGTGTAAACCCAGGCTCCGCACGAGTCTGATTGCACGGCCATCAGTCCCGATGCCTCCCGAAAACAAAGAAACGCATACTCGTCGATCTTGTGGGCCAGCCTTTTAACGTCGCCCTCGACTGAACCGGTGGATGGCTCTCGCAAGTAGAACAGAGCTTCTGCCAGTGCCTCCTTGTCTTGAGGGCTCGCGATATCAGCTTTCAGTGCGACAACGGGAGCGAGCGTCAAACACTTTCAAAGGCCATCAACGCTCTCGGGTGCTCGGATCAAGACGCTTGCGCTCACGGTTGTGATTCCATGCGGAATTCCATACTTTGCTCCAAGCTTGTGGCCGAGCGAATGCGACAAACCAAGAGCGCTGGGAAGTTCCGAGTGAGAGTTGCCCCTCGTCGTGTCATGTCCCTTTACCTATATTTCTCGACCTTGAGAGGCCAGAGACTCATCCACGCCGCGATCAGCAGTTTCTGTCTTGTTTCCAAGTCGTCCGGTTGAGCCTTGGTCTTTGGGAGATACTTGAAGAGATCTGCTAGAGCGGTATAGCCCAAGGCTTTTAGAGGATACGGCCATCCCCGCCTGTAGAGACCCTCTGCGATCCAACACGAGTCGAGCACGAACGGCAGGTAGAAATAGACAGCGGCCTACCGACAGCGTGGTCTACAGCGCGAAGCCCCGTCGATAGCCTGATTGTACCTCGTGTTGGAAGTGAGATGGGAAATAGAGCCTTGAGGCGCACCATAGTTCCTCCGGGGTGGTCAACGTCAGCTCCGCATCGAGAATGATGCCGGCAGGCGCAATCGAGGTGTGGCTAACCGAGACTTTGTTGCCGCGTTCGTCCGTGTAGCCAGCCCCACCCTGGTGGGATGATGAACGGATGGGGTCCCGGTGGGCCATGACGAACTCACCCGATACTCGGCAGCGCTCAGGGTGGTTGGGATGGCTATGTGGTTGAGAAAGCTGCCGTTCTGTTGGTGGAGACGATAGACGATGGCCTTGGCCGCATCGATGGGCGAGCCACCTCCGATGGATACGATGATGTCGGCGCCCGCAGCCTTGAGTGCGTCGATGCCCCGGGTGATGCCCTGGATGGGTGCATGCTCCCCTATCTCTGAAAAAGTGGCAGCCAAGGCGCCGTTGTCGTTCAGGATTCCCTCGACCTTGCTGACCACGTTGGTCTTGGAGATGAATTGTACGTCAGCGCTGGACGGAACGAGTTCGGACGCATGGGGGCATACCTTGTACCGGAGAGACTTGCCGGTGACGACAAACGCCTTGCTGCCACCCAGGACGGAGAGTAATTGTGGGAGTGCTGTGTGTACGCTGCCAGGTCCGTAGAATACGCCCTTCAACGTGTCGTGATAGAAGTAGGATCCGTGCAGGTCTGTGTTGGCGTCCGCCATCCTGGGGCTGTCTGGTGGGGGCGACGGGGGCGATGCTGGGGCCGTGGACGTGGGGGAGGACTGGTGGAGCGCGCGGGTGCCCAGCGGGGGTGATCTGGCGGGCAGATGGGGCGAGAGGAGCGAAAC
>JBBPTT010000676.1:0-18658 GCA_038094175.1 Boletellus aff. lepidospora
GGGTAAGAGGAGAAAACTCCAAGTGAACTTGACTGGGGATTCCAGCCAAGTCCCTCGGGTTTATATAGGACTACATATGTTTGTACATGTGTTGGCCAGATCTACTGATATATGTCTAAATACAAGAGAACAATAAAGTGGAGTCATGAGGCTGTGCTAGGCAGCGTGGACAATGCATGGATCAACATGAGGAGGGGAATGAGGAGTCCAAATGGGGTGACATAATGGAATGGAAGAATGCATAGCCATGCATAGCACGGAAATGAAGAGAAGGCTGTGCTAGCACAGGATGAGTCATAGAATCTATGGTAAAGGATAAACATGTAAATGTGTCCTGGAGTGCTTATGTAATGCTGTGAGATAAGATAAGATAAGGGCAAAAATAAGTGTGGCATAAGTGAGAAAAGACGTGCTGTAACACAGTCCAACTCCCAAACCGTTGACACAGTCGCTCTCATTGATAGTGGAGCCACTGGGAACTTCATTGACTCTAGTCTCATACCCTCCCTCCGATCTGGCATTCACCAGATGACTCAGCCCCTCACCACCACCAATGTAGACAGAACCCCCAATTGAAAGGGGATCATCCAGTTCACCATCTCTGCCAAAGCCCTCTTCCCCTCATACTCAGAAAACATCAAATTCATGGTAACCTCACTCGGAGGCAAAAAGGTTATCCTTGGAACCTCCTAGCTAACCAAGTGAAACCCAGACATTGACTGGGTCACCAAGACTGTCACCATTCACCCTCCAACTCCCCACTCTCTTGATAAACTCACCCTCTCCACTCAACTCGCACAACAGGAAGCCCCAAAGGAACAGAAAGTTCCGGAATGGTGCAAGGAATATTCTGATGTCTTCTCCGAAAAGATGTTTAGTATTCTTCTCCCTCATTGACCTTACAACCATGTAATCAAGCTAAAACCATCCTTCATCCCAAAAATAGCCAAGGTATATCCCCTCAATCCCACTGAGAAAGAAGCCTGCAAAGCCTTTGTCGAAGAAAACCTCAAAACTGGTTGAATCGTCCCTTCCAAATCCCCTCAAGCCTCACTGTTTTTCTTCATCCCAAAGAAAGACGGCACTCTTTGCCCTTGCCAGGATTATTGTTACCTTAATGAATTCACCATCCAAAATGCTTACCCTCTCCCTCTCATCTCAGATCTCATTGACGATATGAAAGAGCCCATCATCTTCACCAAACTCGACATCTGATGGGGGTACAACAACATTTGACTTTGAGAAGAAGATCAATGGAAAGCTGCCTTTATCACCCTCCTCAGTCTTTTCAAACCTACAGTCATGTTCTTTGGTTTTAATAATGCCCCTCCTACTTTCCAGAGCTTTATGAATTACATCTTTGCCGACATTCTTACTGAAGGTTGGTTAAAGATTTACATGGATGACATTGGCATACACACAAAGGATGACATTGAACTCCATCATTGATGTACCCTCCATGTCTTCCAACGACTTTGAGATCATAATCTTTCACTCAAAATCTCCAAATGTTCCTTTGACACACTGAAAATGGAATACCTTGGAATGATCATCGGTCAAGGGCAGGTCGAAATGGATCTGGTCAAACTCACTGCTATCTTGGACTGGAAACCCCCCATCTCAGTCAAAGGGATTTGCAGTTTCCTTGGGTTCACTAACTTCTATAGAAAATTTATCCCAAATTTCTCCAATATCGTTGCCCCCTTTGTCCTCCTCACCAAGAAGGACAAACCCTGGCTTTGAACACCACTCCAGGATAAAGCCTTCTCCACTCTCAAATCCTCTTTCTCTTCCACTCCTGTCCTAGTGCTTCCTGACCCTTCCAGACCATTCTCACTTATGACTGATGCCTCCCTCCTCACAATGGGTGCAGTCCTACTCCAAGCAGACATTAATGGTGACCTCCACCCTTGTGTGTACTTCTCTAAAACATTTAGCCCTGCAGAACGAAACTATGACATTTATGATAGAGAACTACTGGCAGTCATCCTTGCCCTGCAACAATGGCAACATTATCTCCTCAGGACTCCTCACTCAGTTATCATCCTCACTGACCACAAAAATCTTTCTTACCTCAAGGACCTCCATAAACTCTCTCATTGACAGGCTCGCTGGTCCCTCCTCCTCCAGGATTTCAACATCACATGGAAAGTTACCCCCGGCACACAAATGGGACCAGCCGATGCTCTTTCTCAACGTGATTTGGTAGACACCTCCCTTGACAACATCACCCCCATACTCCTAGAGCCTACCATCATTGCCGCCTTTGATCTCGCCTTGGCAGACAAAATCTCTGCTTCCTCCCCATCTGATCCCTTTGTTCTTCAAGCAGTTAATGCTCTCAAGGATGGCTCCCCTCTATTCCCTTGCTTCTCCCTCTCTGATTGGTCTCTGCATGAAGGGAAACTATATTTTTGAGACCATCTTTATGTTCCCCCAGATGCTCACTCTGATCTCCTTCACTCCCTTCACTCCTCCCCCACTTCTGGCCATGCTGGACAGTTTCACACCAAGGTCTTAGTTGAATGTGACTATTGGTGGCCGGGTCTCACCACCTTTGTCAAGAACTTCATCATGGGTTGTGCCCTCTGCCAGCAGTCCAAGGTCAATACTCATCCCATCGTACCACTGCTCATGCCCATCCCCTCTACCTTGACCCTCCCCTTTAACAAATCTCTGTGGATCTCATCATGGATCTCCTCTTATCCTCAGGCTTCGATTCTGTCATGGTCGTGGTCGATCATGGCCTTACAAAGGGGGTAATCCTACTCCCTTGTCTCAAAACCATTGATGCTGCAGGCGTTGCTAAACTATTTTTTGACAATGTCTTCAAATGCTTCAGCCTCCATGACTCCATCATCTTGGACAGAGGCCCCCAATTTGCCTCAGCTTTTGCTCAAGAACTTGCCAGACTCCTCCAGTATGACCTACGCCTCTCCACCGCCTACCACCCCCAAACCAATGGTCAAACTGAACAAACCAATCAAGAATTAGAAACATATCTTCGCATCTTCTGTGCTAATAATCCCCTAGAATGGACTAATTACCTAACAACCATGGAATTCCACCACAACTCCATCCCACACAGCTCCACTTGGAAATCTCCGTTCTCCCTCCTCCTTGGTTATGAACCTCGGGTGTACCCTGCCTTGGGTAAAACCTTCCTTCCCACTCTCACTGACCACCTCTCCTCCCTAGCTAAAGCATGGGAAGAAGCCCTTGCTGCCCATGACTCCACCTGCCTCACCATGACTTGGCACACCACTCACTCATTCTCTCCTTGGAAAGTAGGAGATAAGGTTTGGCTTGAAGCCACTAATCTCCAAATTCCTTACCCATCTAGGAAACTTGTGCCTAAACAACATGGACCATTTGAGATTTCTCAGGTCCTATTACTGCTCTCATACTGACTCTGTCTCCCACCCACATGGAAAATCCATGATGTTTTCCACACTTCACTTCTATCCCCATTTAAACAGACTGATGCACATGGTCCATCATTTTCCAGACCACTGCCCATGCTGATTGCTGATGAAGAGGAATATGAAGTTGAGGCACTCCTCACCCACCAGAGATCCCTGGGCTGTTACAAGTACCTGACTGCATGGAAGGGTTATGGCTTGTCTGAAAATACATGGGAACCTGAAACCAATCTCCATCATGCCCCCCTCATTTTATCCAAATATAAAAAAGACCATCACTTATGTTAGCCTTAAGAAAATGTATTTAGTCCTTCGCCCCTTTATCCCTTTCCTCACAACTTTCATCTTCATTGCTCTCTTTGCCGCTTTCTTCTCCATCTATTGGATTTATACTTAGCATGTCCATCCCCACCTCCCCTCAGTCATCCCCTTCCTCCTCCATCTCTGCTGCTTCCGTTCATTGTGCCACCCTTCAAAACACTCCTGTCCAACCCACCTATCTTCCACATCTCGCTGCCCACACCCTTTACTTTGCCATTCTCTCTGAACCTTCCTTAGTCTTAGCCCTGGAAGCTCTTCCTCTCTATATTGAGGACAAGATTTCTCAGGAATTAGTATGCCTTTTCCATGATATCTCCCATACTCAAACTCTCCATTTCCATGCCGCACCAGTTGATTGTCCCACCAGATATAGCCTACCCCTACAACTAGCTATCAACTGTCTTCCTGAATGAGTTCTTTCTATCCTCCATCTACACAGTTTTCATGTTTTTGTCTCCCAGCTACCCTTGAACCTTGTCTACCCCTTGTTTAGTACTATCTTTGCCAGTTGACCTGTTTTCGATCGTGACGCCTATGTCTCTCATATTCTTTCATCCTCCAACCTCATGCTCCAATCCCAATGAACCTCCCCAGATGGCTCCTCTCCCATCGCCCTCCCTGTGCTCTTGAGTCAACCATCCTCCACTTGTGCTGCTACCCCTTCTCCTGAAATGATGCTTGTTGAGTTGCAATCACCCCCATCCCTCTCTACCGACAATGTTGATGAGATAGTCCATATCTCCCCTCCCCAATCATATGTAATCACTCTCCTGAATGGCAACTCTGTCCTCTCCTCCCCCACTCGTGTTTTACCACAGCCTCTTCATCCCTCTCCTGCGACCCCCACCACCCAGTGCTTCCATTGTTGTGAACTGGGCCATTACATCGAAAATTGCCCTGGATACACATGCCCTAACTGCCACAACTTTGCTCTGGGCCATCGTTGGAGAGAATGCCTTACCAGTCAGTGTGATGTTTGTTTACATTGGGGACACAGCGCTTGAGCCTGCCCTACTTGTGTCTGCTCTGGTTGCAATTGATCTGGACATGTCTTCAATGATTGTCCATTTGAACATCTCACTCCCACACAGTCTACCAGCCTTTTTGGAGGAAGACCATCTGCTATGGATTGAACCTGGGGTTCAATTGTACGAGGGGGGTAATGTTACGATTTTCTCCCTTGCCTCGCATATCTACCTAGTTTCTATCCTTTCTTTACATTGCGCCAGTCCCCTTATCTTCTCCAAACACTTCAATCATTTCCTATTCATCTTTGGCCCATTCTCCTGTGTCATCTGAGTCATATCAGATTATTTCCCTTAGTTACCATTCATACCTGGTACCTGCTGTGCTTTGATAGTTGCAGCTTACCTCATTGTTCCACCTTGTTCCATAGTCTTTGATGATGACTGTTACACTGAATGCACTATGAGTGTCATTCAAGCAACCTGTGGAAGGGCGGACTCTCATGAAGAGGTCGCAGTGTCCTATCCACCTAGGAGAACAAGAGAGAGACGAGAGACCCAAGGGGTACTTAAGGACTAAGGTTTCAAAGAGACAAGGGACTCGAGGGAGACTCGAGGACGGAGGAACGACGCAAGAGTACATGTATTCGCGTAGAACAAGTGTAAAGAAAAGACATGTGTGCTAGTGGTATATATAGGTGTAGATGAGTAATCATCGAAGCCTATGGAACGTGGTGGAACAATGAGGTAAGCCGCTACTATCAAAGCGTAGCAGGTACCAGGTACGAAAGATGACTAAGGGAAGTAATCCGAGATGACTCGGATAATGCAAGAGAATGGGCCGAAGATAAATAGAAAATGATTGAAGTGCTCAGAGAAGATAAGGGGACCGGCGTGATGAAGAGAGAGAATGGATATGAGGAAAATACGAGGGGCGATGGAGAAAATTGTAACATTACCCCCTTCGTACAATTGAGCTCCAGGATCAATCCGTAGAAGATGGTATTCCTCCAAAGATGCTGGCAGACTGTGCGGGAGTGAGATGTTCAAATGGACAATTGTCAAAGACGTGTCCAGATCTATTGCAACCGGAGCAGATGTGAGTTGGGCAGGCTCGAGCACTGTGTCCCCAGTGTAAACAAACATCACATTGGCTGGTGAGACACTCTCTCCAACGATGGCCCGGAGCGGGGTTGTGGCAGTTAGGGCATGTGTATCCAGGGCAATTTTCGATGTAATGGCCCAGTTCACGACAATGGAAGCACCGGGTGGTGGGGGTCGCAGGAGTGGGACGAAAGGGCCACGGTAACACGCAAGTGGGGGAGGAGAGGACAGTGGTGCCGTTTGGAAGAGTGATGACATACGATTGGGGAGGGGAGATGTGAACGATCTTGTCGACCTCATCAGAGGGGATGGATGGTGGTGGAGACTCGACAAGGGTCATTTCCATGGACGGAGTAGCAGCGCGAGTGGAGGATGGTTGGCTTAAAAGCACAGGGAGGGCAATAGGGGAGGAGCCATCTGGGGAGGTTCGCTGGGATCTGAGTACAAGGTTGGAGGAGGATAAGACCCGAGAAACATAGGCATCTCGATCAAAAATGGGTAAGCTAGCAAAAATGGTGCTGAACAATGGGTAGACAAGACTTAAAGGTAATTGAGTGACGAAGACATGAAAACCGTGTAAATGAAGAATAGAAAGGATACATTCAGGGAGGCGATTGATAGCTAGGATAAGGGGAAGACCATATCCAGTTGGACGGTCGACGGGTGCAGCATGGAAATGGAGGGTTTGAGTACAAGTGGCATCGTGAAAGAGGTGTACTAGTTCTTGAGAAATCTCGTCTTCGACATATAGGGGAAGAGTCTCCAAGGTGAGGACAAGCGGGGGTTCAGAGAGAATAGCGGAGCAGAGGGTATGAGCAGCGAGCCGGGGAAGATAAGTGGGTTGGACGGGTGTGTTGCGAAGGGTGGCACGTCGAACCGAGGCAGCGGAGATGGAAGATGAGGGGGACAAGTGAGGGGAGGTGGAGATGGACATTGCTAAGTATAAATCCAGTAGACGGAGAAGAAGACAATGAGAAGAGTGATGAAGACGAGGGTTGCGAAGAGAGGGATGAAAGGGCGAAGGACTAAATACATTTCGGAGGGTTAACGTAAATGATGGTCTTTTTTATATTTAGATAGGAGAAGGGGGGCGTGACGGAGGTTGCTTTCAGGTTCCCAGGTATTTTCTGATGAGCCATAACCTTTCCATGCAGTCAGGTACTTGTAATGGCCAGGGGATCCCCGGTGTGCGAGGAGTGCCTCGACTTCGTATTCTTCTTTGTCGGCTATCAGCGTGGGCGGTGGTCTGGGGAATGAAGGACCATGTGCATCAGTCTGTTTAAAGGATGAAAGCAGTGATGCGTGGAAAATGTCATGAATTCTCCATGTGGGGGGAAGGCGGAGTCGGTATGTGAGCGGTGATAGGACCTGAGATATTTCAAAGGGTCCATGTCTTTTGGGAGCGAGTTTCCTAGATGGGTATGGGATGCGGAGATTAGTGGCTTCGAGCCAAACCTTATCCCCTACTTTCCAGGGAGAGAAGAAGCAAGTGGAGTGTCGAGTCATGGCCAAACAGGCGGAGTCATGGGCTGCAAGGGCCTCTTCTCTGGCCTTGGCTAGGGAGGAAAGGCAGTCAGTGAGGGCAGGGAGGAATGTTTTACCCAGGGCAGGGTAGGCTCGGGGTTCGTAACCAAGGAGGAGGGAGAACGGTGATTTCTGGGTGGAGCTGTGTGGGATGGAATTATGGTGGAACTCTGCGGTTGTTAGGTAGTCCATCCATTCTAGGGGATTATTAGCGCAGAAGATACGGAGATACGTCTCTAGTTCCTGATTGGTCCGTTCGGTTTGACCATCGGTTTGAGGGTGGTAGGCAGTGGAAAGGTGTAGGTCATAGTGGAGGAGTCTAGCTAGTTCTTGGACAAAGGCTGAGGTGAATTGGGGGCCTCTGTCAGAGATGATAGAATCATGGAGGCCGAAGTGTTTGAAGACGTTGTCGAAAAACAGTTTGGCAACTCCTGCAGCATCAATGGTTTTAAGGCAAGGGAGCAGAATTACCCCCTTCATAAGGCCATGGTCGACCACGACCATGATGGAATCAAAACCAGAAGATAAGGGAAGGTCAGTGATGAGGTCAACGGAGATTTGCTTGAAGGGGAGGGTCGAGGTCGAAGGAATGGGATTAAGTGGAGGGGCGGTGGGGTGGGTGTTGACCTTGGATTGTTGGCAGAGGGCGCATCCAGTGACAAAGTTCTTGACAAAAGTGGCCAGACCTGGCCACCAGTAGTCATGTTCAACCAAGGCTTTGGTGCGAAATTGTCCAGCATGGCCAGAGGTGGGTGAGGAGTGAAGTGAATGAAGGAGGTCAGAACGGGCGTCGGGGAGGATATAGAGGTGGTCTTTGAAGTATGGTTTCCCGTTGTGTAGAGACCAGTCGGAGAGGGAGGAACGAGGGAATAGGGGAGATTTGTCTTTGAGGGCGTTGACCACATGGAGAACCAGGGGATCAGATGGAGAGGAGGCCAAGATCTTTTCGCTTAGGATGAGGTCAAAAGCGGTGATGACAGCAGGTTCTGGGAGGATGGGGGCGATGTTGTCAAGAGAGGTGTCTACCGAATCTCGTTGTGAGAGGGCATCGGCTGGTCCCATCTGCGTCCCAGGGGTGACTCTCCAAGTAATGTCGAAATCCTGGAGGAGAAGAGACCAGCAGGCTTGTCGTCGTGAAAGTTTGTGAGGGTCCTTGAGGTAAGAGAGGTTTTTGTGGTCAGTAAGAATGGTGATGGAGTGGGGGGTGCCAAGAAGGTAGTGTCGCCATTCCTGTAGGGCAAGGATGATGGCCAGAAGTTCTCTATCGTAGATATTGTAATTTTGTTCAGCAGGATTAAACGTCTTAGAGAAGTATGCGCAAGGATGAAGATCACCGTTGATGTCCACCTGGAGCAGGACTGCACCTGCTGCAAGGAGGGAGGTGTCGGTCATGAGTGAAAACGGTCTAGAGGGATCAGGGAGTGAGAGAACGGGGGCAGAGGAGAAAGAAGATTTGAGGGTGGAGAAGGCCCTGTCCTAGAGTGGAGTCCAATGCCAGGGTTCGTCCTTTTTGGTGAGGAGAACAAGGGGGGTGACGATGTTGGAAAGTTAGGGATGAACTTCCTGTAGAAATTTGTGAATCCCAGGAAGCTGTGGATCCCCTTGACTGAAATTGGGGGTTTCCAGTTGGCTATGGCAGTTAGTTTAACAGGATCCATTTCCACATGTCCTTGACCAATGATCATCCCGAGGTATTCCATTTTCAGGGTGTCAAACGAGCATTTGGAGAGCTTGAGTGATAGGTTGTGATCTTGAAGTCGTTGAAAAACTCAAAGGGTGCATCGGTGATGGAGATTGATATTGTCTTTGGTGTGTATGCCAATGTTGTCCATGTAAATCTTTAGCCAGCCTTCGGTGAGAATGTCAGCGAAGATATGGTTCATAAAGCTCTGGAAAGTCGGAGGGGCATTGTTAAAACCGAAAAATATAACCGTGGGTTCAAAGAGTCCAAGCAGAGTAATGAAGGCGGCCTTCCACTGATCTTCTTCCCGAAGTCGAATGTTGTTATACCCCCACCGAATGTCCAGCTTAGTGAAGATGGTGGACTCCTTCATGTCATCGATGAGGTCAGAAATCAGAGGGAGAGGATAGGTGTTCCGGATGGTGAACTCGTTGAGGTAACAGTAGTCTTGGCATGGGCGAAGAGTGCCGTCTTTCTTTGGGACAAAGAAGAATGGCGATGCTTGAGGGGACTTAGAGGGGATAATCCAACCAGTTTTCAGATTTTCTTCGACAAAAGCTTTACAAGCTTCCTTCTCTGCGGGGTTGAGGGGATATACCTTGGCTATTTTGGGAACAAAGGATGGTTTTAGTTCGATTATGTGGTCATAAGTGCGATGAGGAGGAAGGACACTGAACATCTTTTCGGAGAAGACGTCAGAATACTCCTTACACCATTCCAGGATTTCTTGTTCCTTGGGGGTTTCTTGTTGAGTGAGTTGAGTGGAAAGGGTAATTTTGTTGAGGGAGAGGGGAGTCTGAGGGCAAATGGTGACGGTCTTGGCAAGCCAGTCGATGTTGGGGTTATGTTTAGTCAGCCATGAGGTGCCCAGGATGACCTTTCTCTCGCCAAGCGAGGTCACCATGAACTTGATGTCTTCTGAGTACGAGGGGAAAAGTGCCTTGGCTGAGATGGTGAACTGGATGATTCCCTTTCAGTTGGGAGTTCCATCCACATTGGTGGCAGTGAGTGGTTGGGCCATTCAGCGAATGCCAGATCGGAGGGAAGGTACAAGGCTGGGGTCGATGAAATTCCCAGTTGCACTGCTATCGATGAGAGCGACGGTGTCAACGGTTTGAGATTTGGACTGTAGGCGAACAGGGATGCAGATGGTCCTTTCATTTGGTTTGCCTACTAGTACATGAGGGAAGGATGACATCGAGGCAGCTTCCCTATTTAAAAATCTGGCTCTAAATTGTCTATCTGCATTTCTCCGGGTTCGTAGCACAGTTTAAGTGTCTGAAGGATTTCCCCTTCTCCTTTTCCAGTAGAGCGGAGTTGGGCCATATAGGTTTCAAGGGCAGAAGGAGAGGAAGAGGGAGTGGTGGAGGCGATGGCTGGAGTACTAGTGATGGTGGTGGCGACAGTGACGGGTTCTCGAAGGCGAGGGGGTCTGAAAGGGGTTGTGAAAGTGGTGCACTTTCCTGCGTTATGCCCTTTCTTCCTGCAGTGGAGACAGCATCCTTCTCGGAAGCATCGGGCCCGTTCTTCTGGAGTGAGCTTCCCTACTCTGAGGGTGTCAACGTCCATGGCATTCGGGTCCGATGAGGGAGTGTTGGTGGTGCGGGTGGAGGAGAAAAAGGATGTCTGGTGGGTACCTTTTTTCAAGGCATTGATACGTGCTACCTGAGCGTGGAATGTCTTGACCTTCTCGATTCATCCATTGATGGTATCTGGGACAGTAGACATGGAAAGGATGAGGGTTGTGATGTGTTGGTCAAGTCCCCCGGTCATCATGTGGATGAGGGTGGCATCATCAGAGATACTGGCTTTTGCAGCGAGGTTCTGAAAGTCGGTGATGTATTTCTGAAATCCATCGTCGGTTTTTGTAGTTTTTTGGTGAAGGGAGGAGAGTTCTAGGCGAGCAGTGGTCTTAATATCATAGGGGAAGAAGGTGGACTTGAAGTTTGAGGTGAGTTTGTCAAATGTTTTCTCGGTGGAGGGGACATTCTTGTCAGCCATTTGGTCATACCACATTTCGGAGAAGGTCACCCCACACCCTTTGCTCATTCGGTTCAGGGTGGTCATGATCTTGGCTTTGTCAGAGGAGTATTGAGTGGGGTTGATCTGGAAATAGGCTTTCATGGCTTTAATCCATCGAATGGACTCACTAGGTTCCCCCGAAAAATCAAGGGGGAGAGCGGCCTTGAGCTCAGGTTAGGTGGTTGCCATGGGTACTGAGAGCAGTGTTGGAGTGATGGAGGGTGCTGGTGGTGCTTGGGCTGAGGAAGCGGAGCCTGGGGGTGCTGGGAGGGCAAAGACTGGTGCCAGAGGGGTGATTGTGAGTGCTGGGGTGAGCGGTCTGGGTGAGGGAGGGCCTAGACTCAGTTGAGAGAGTGCTGGTGACTGGGTGAGTTGACGATGGATTGGGTTGGTCAAGGATGACCCAGTGATTCTCCTGGGGGATGGTACTGAGGGCTGGGGGGCTAAGGATGCGAAGGGGTTGCTCCAGGGAGGAGTGGGCAAAGTGTTCTGGGGGGTGTCCTCTGGTTCGGAGTCTGAGGGAGGTCTGAGGTTTCTTCGGGAGTGCGACATTGTGCTGGGGTGGCCCTGCTCCTAAAGAGGAGGGGCAAGGGAGACACTTGTTCTTTTGTTACACTGAACGCACTATGAGTGTCGTTCAAGCAACCTGTGGAAGGGCGGACTCTCATGAAGAGGTCGCAGTGTCCTATCCACCTAGGAGAACAAGAGAGAGACGAGAGACCCAAGGGGTACTCAAGGACTAAGGTTTCAAAGAGACGAGGGACTCGAGGGAGACTCGAGGACGGAGGAACGATGCAAGAGTACGTGTATTCGCGTAGAACAAGTGTAAAGAAAAGACATGTGTGCTAGTGGTATATATAGGTGTAGATGAGTAATCATCAAAGCCTATGGAATGTGGTGGAACAATGAGGTAAGCCACTACTATCAAAGCACAGCAGGTACCAGGTACGAAAGATGACTAAGGGAAGTAATCCAAGATGACTCGGATAACGCAAGAGAATGGGCCGAAGATGAATAGAAAATGATTGAAGTGCTCAGAGAAGATAAGGGGACCGGTGCGATGAAGAGAGAGAATGGATATGAGGAAAATACGAGGGGTGATGGAGAAAATTGTAACAATGACTCATCTTCAACTATATATACTGTTACTACTCATGTACTCTCTTCACTCTTGTTCTGTGCAATAATACGCAGTCTCTTGTCACTCCTCTAAGTTCCTCAGTTCCCTCTGAGTCCAAAGTCCTCGATCCCTTTGGATCTTGTCTTCCCTTTGTTCTCCTAGGCAGTCAGGACGTTGTAGACCTCTTCATGAGAGTCCACCCTGCTGTAGGTTGCTTGAACGACATGAGAGTGCGTTCAGTGTAACATATACTTCTTGTTTCACCTACTTGTATGTTCCTATTCACTTCCTCTTTATCTTTGGTCCTTCATCCTCTCTTCTTCACATTATCTGAAGGGATACATCCCTTCTTACCTAACCTTCCTATGGACTGCACCCTCCTTAGCCATTTCTCTCACAATGGCTCATGCCCCCATTTCCATCACCTTCCATAGAGTTCTATAGCTCTATATATACCTCAGCCACTTGTACAATAGTCTCCACTCTTGCTCTATGCAATACAATGCATACTCTGTGTCTCTTGAGTCCTCAGACCTCCTCTGAGTCCTTGTCCCTTCACCCTTGCTCTGTCAGGGATTCCCTTCGCTCTCCTAGGTGGATTGGGACGCTGTTGACCTCTCAGTGAGCGTCTGCCCCATCTACAGGTTGCTGCAATGACACAAGTGTGCATTCAGCATAACAAAAGAGCAAGAGTCTCCTTCCCCCCCTCCTACTTAGGAGTAGGGCTACCCCCTCAATACATCCAGAAGAACTCATCCTCATCGGCCCATTAGGCCACCCTCAGACTCTGGCTCTGACCAAGAGACCCCCCACTCACACCCAGCATCCTCGTCCTCAGAACCCACTCCCTGGGTCAACCCCTTCGCACACCTTCAACCCTTAGCCCCAGCCTCCCCCAGGAGAATCCCAGGATTGATCCAATTGATCAACCCAGTGCTCCACCCCCACCCTCGATCCCCAGTCCCCACCCAGCTAAGCCTGGAACCCCCTCCCTCTTGAGTTCAGACCCCAGCAAACCCCATCACTCTGGCACCCCCTACACCCCCAGTACCCCCAGTCCTTGCACTCCCTGCTCCACCAGTCATCCAACCAGCGCTTCCTCCCACTACCATGGCAACCACTAAGTCCAAACTAAAAGCAGCCTTACCTGTGGACTTCAATGGAGAGTCCAGTGAAGCCATTCATTGGATCAAGGCCATGAAGGCCTACTTTCACATCAACCCTACCTTGTACTCCGATGACAAAGCCAAGATCCTTACTTGCCTCAACAAGATGAGTAAGGGACAAGGCATTTCTTTTTCTGAAATGTGGTATGACCAGATGGCAGATTCTTCCATCGCTTCTACTGAGAAAACCTTTGATAAATTCACCTCCAACTTTGAGACCACCTTTTTCCCCTTCGATATAAAGACCACTGCCCACCTGGAACTTGCCAATCTCTGTCAGAAGTCCACCAAGACTGATGATGGCTTCCAGAAATACATCACAGACTTTCAGAACCTTGCCATGAAAGCAGGGATCACTGACGATGCCACACTTATTTACATGATCTCAGAAGGGTTGGACAAGGACATCACCACTCTGATCCTCTCCATGTTGACTGTCCCCACCACCATCTTTGATTGGGTAGAAAAGGCAAAGACTTTTCATACCCAAGTTGCTCGCATCACTGTCCTCAAAAAGGGAAGTCATTGCCCCTCACTCTTCTCCTCACTCTCCCACTCAACCACTCCTGATCCAAATGCCATGGATGTGGACACTCTCAAGGTGTCCAAGCTTACTCCAGTTGAATGGGCTAAATGTATCAAGGAAGGACATTGTTTTCGCTGCAGGAAACCAGGTCACAATGCCCTCCAATGCAAAGCCTTCCCCACCTCTAAGCCTTGCATCCAAAACATCCAAGCCACCTCTACCTCGACCCTGCCATCTGCAACCACCTCCACTACCTCCAAGTCCTCTGCCCTCGAGTCTTATATGGCCCAGCTACATTCCTCTGGAAAAGAAGAAGGAGAAATCCTTCAAACCCTCAAGCTATGCTTTGAGGAGAATGAGGGAGAAGCCATTGCTACTTTAGATGCCCAGGATTTTTGAATAGGGAAGCTGCCTTGACATCTCACTTCCCTCATGTACTTGTAGGACTACCAAATGAATGAACTGTGCGCCTCCCTGTTCACCTACAAGTAAACTCTCAAACCATTGACACTATTGCCCTTGTGGACTGTGGAGCAACAGGAAATTTCATTGATGCAAGTCTAGTCCCTTGTCTTTGCTCTGGAATACGACCCCTTCCCCAACCCCTCACTGCCACTAATGTTGATGGAACCCAGAATCATAAAGGAACCATCAAATATACCATCTCTGCCAAAGCTCTCTTCCTCTCGTTCTCTGATAATGTAAAGTTTATGGTAACCTTGCTAGAAAAGAACCAGATCATCCTTGGGACCTCCTGGCTCAGAAAGTGGAACCCTAGCATCGACTGGGTCTCGAAAACAGTCACCATTCCACCCATTCCCCCTCACTCTGTCAACAAAATAACGCTCTCCACCCAGCTTGCCCAACAGGAAGCTCCTAAGGAACAGGAGATTCCTGGCTGGTGCCAAGACTACACAGATGTCTTCTCAGAAAAGACATTCAATACCCTTCCTCCTCATTGACCCTATGATCATGTTATTGATTTGAAACCCTCTTTTGTTCTCAAGATTGCGAAGGGCTACCCCCTCAACCCTGCTGAGAAAGAGGCTTGCAAGGCATTTGTGGAGGAAAACCTGAAAACTGGCAGGATCATCCCTTCAAAATTGCCCCAGGCCTCCCCTTTCTTCTTTGTACCAAAGAAAGATGGAACTCTTCACCCATGCCAGGACTATTGCTACCTGAATGAGCATACTATTCGCAATGCCTATCCTCTACCTCTTATCTCTGATCTCATTGATGATATGAAGGAGTCCATGATCTTCACCAAGCTGGACATTCATTGGGGATACAACAATGTTTGCATCCGGGAAGAGGATCAATGGAAAGCAGCCTTCATCACCCCCCTTGGACTATTTGAACCCACTGTCATGTTCTTTGGGTTTAACAATGCTTCCCCCACCTTCCAAAGCTTCATGAACCATATCTTTGCAGATATCCTCATGGAGGGTTGGTTGAAGATCTACATGGATGACATCAGTATTCATACTAAGGATGACCTTTCTTTACACCACAAACGCACCATTCGGGTCTTCCAATGCCTCAGAGAGCATGGATTATCTCTAAAGATCTCGAAATGCTCCTTTGATACTCCTAAGATGGAGTACCTGGGAATGATCATTGGTCAGGGAGTTGTCAAGATGGATCCAGTCAAACTCTCTGCCATCAAGGACTAGAACCCCCCACCTCTATCAAAGGAATTCAAAGTTTCCTGGGTTTTGCTAACTTCTATTGCAAATTTATTCCAAACTTCTCTAATGTGGTTGCCTCCCTTGTCCTCCTCACTTGAAAAAATGAACCCTGGCTCTGAACTGCTTTACAGGACCAAGCATTTTCCACTCTCAAATCCTCTTTCTCCTCTGCCCCAGTTCTCTTGCTTCCTGACTCCTCCAAACCTTTTACCCTCATGACCGATGCATCTCTTCTAGCTGCTGGAGCTATCCTTCTCCAGGAGGATGTCAATGGGGACCTTCATCCCTGCACTTATTTCTCTAAGACCTTCAGCCCTGCAGAGCACAATTATGACATCTATGACTGGGAACTTCTAGCAGTCATTCTAGCATTACAGGAATGGCGCCATTACCTCCTTGGCACACCCCACTCAGTCTCCATCATCACTGATCATTGGAACCTCTCTTACCTGAAGGATCTTCACAAACTGTCTTGTCAACAGGCACACTGGTCTCTCTTCCTACAGGACTTTGATATCCTCTGGAAGGTTACTCCAGGGACTCAGATGGGACCAGCAGATGCTCTCTCTCAAAAGGACTTGGTTGACACCTCTTCTGACAACATAGCTCCCATTGTCCCAGAACCTGCCATCATCTCTGCTTTTGACCTTTCCCTTGCCAAGCACATCCAAACCTCCTCTGCTTCAGACCCCCTTGTCTTGCGAGCAGTAAATGCCCTTCAGGATGGGTCTCCCCTATTCCCTCATTCCTCTCTCTCTGACTGGTCCCTAAATGATGGGAAACTCTACTTTTGAGATCGTCTGTATGTTCCTCCTGATGCTTGCTCCTCTCTGTTGCACTCTTTACACTCTTTGCCCACCTCTGGCCACACTGGCCAGTTCCACACCAAAGCCCTCATTGAGAGAGACTTCTGGTGGCCTGGCCTGGCCACTTTTGTCAGGAACTTTGTTGCTGGCTGTGCGGTGTGCCAGCAGTCCAAGGTTAATGTTATGCTGAGCAGACACTTGTGTTGCTCAAGCAACCTGTGAATGGGGTGGACTCTCATGAAGAGGTCAACAGCGTCCCAAACACCTAGGAGAGCAAAGGGATCTTCCTGGTAGAAACGACGAACTGGGACTAGGACTCAGAGGACTGAGGACTTGAGGGACACAAGGTATGCTGATATTGCATAGAGCAAGAGTGAAGTAGGTACATATGAATGTAAAGGTATATATAGGCTGGATTGTATAAGCAAGGAAGCCTATGGAATTGAATAGAAAGATGACAAAGAAAAGATAGCCATCAAGGCACAGGAACTATGGTTAAGCAGATAGATCCGAAAGGATTCAGATTGAAGAAGAATAAGGACCAAGGATAAAGAGAATAAACGTATAAGAAGAAGAGTAAAGGCCATAGGGGCCTGCACAGCAGAGAGATTCAATGGTAATCAAGAAAAGACATGACGAAAGGGAGAAAATCGTAACAGTTAACACACCCCACTGTTCCTCCAGTCCTCCCCATTCCCTCATCCTCTCCTTTACCCTTCAAACAGCTCTCTTTTGACCTGATCACCAACCTTCCTCCCTCCTCTGGCTTCGACTTTGTCATGGTCGTGGTCGACCATGGGCTTACAAAGGGGGTAATTCTCCTCCCTTGTAACAAGACCATTGATGCCGCTGGAGTAGCTAAGCTCTTTTTTGACAATGTATTCAAGTGATTTGGACTACATGACTCCATCATCTCTGACAGGGGCCCCCAGTTTGCCTCTGCCTTCGCTCAAGAACTAGCTAGATTTCTCCAGTATGACATTCGCCTCTCCACTGCCTATCACCCCCAAACTGATGGCCAAACCGAGTGAACCAACCAGGAACTTGAGACTTACCTTCACATCTTTTGCTCTAACAACCCAGGTGCCTGGTCTGAGTTCCTGACAACTGTGGAGTTCCAACACAATTCGGTCCCCCATAGCCCCACCAAGACATTTCCATTCTCTCTCCTTTTAGGCTATTGTTACGCTTGCATGGAGTTATCCAGCAAGGTCAAAGGTTCAACTATAAGTCTGGAACCAATGAAAGCAACTAGTCGAGCACACACTCTGATGTGTAGTGCGAAGACACAGGAGGTTCTCACTAACTGCAACAAGCAGTCTCATGGAGGCCAGAAAACTACATGTAGATTGCATAGAACTAGCTGGGGGGCTAAGGTACACGATGGGTCAAACTATATAGTACAGGGATAGGCTGTGCACATAGCCATGGTGAGTCAGAATGAGTCATAGGTAACTAAAGTGATTGATATATCAATGTACAGCATCAATGATGGGATCAGGGGATCAAAAGATGGTGGCTGTGAGGCTATGTGTGGTTACTGCCATAGTGAGATGGTGAAGGTGTGACGATGTGAAGAGGTGAAAGGGTGATACAGTAGCAGGATGACAAGTCATATAGGATTGACTAGAGAGAATGCTTGGTTTGATGGTCTCCTGGCATTTTAAAGGATCTAGGTAGTCATCATCCTCATGTTACAGTTTTCCCAGTCTAACTGGTTACTCTCAGGTCTAAACCCCTATTTCCTTTTATCTTATCTTATCTCCGCCCACTTTAACCTCTTTTGCCTTCGATCATCTGATCTCGTCCATCTGGTTACCTGGTTACATCCATCACGGTCCCTTGATGGGACATGACTCACTCGGACTCACTTCTGATGGTAACCACTTTACTTAATCGTTCCACTAAGTTCCATAGTGTTCCTTTGCTTACTAACACATACTATATATACCTTAGCCTTTGTACTATGTTCTCCACTCTTGATCTGCGCAGTAACACGCATACCTTGTGTCAACTCTAGTCCCAGTCCACGAGCCTAGCTCGCAGTCCCCAGTATGATCTTTCATCCACTAGCTCTGCTAGAAGTCCTCCGTCTTGATCTTCCGAATCCTTTGTCATCTTCAACATCACTCAGTCCTCGAGAATCCCTCAAGTCTTCCGTTCCCTAGTGATCTCCTAGGTAGCCTAGACGCTGAGACTGTTACAAGAAATGCCGCTTATAGACCGGCACGACGTGGTATGACCTTGATGAGTTTTTCTTCTCCTTCTGTCTATGCTTCGCGACTAGTAACGACTTCTGATAGTCATCTATAT
>JBBPTT010000677.1:0-18654 GCA_038094175.1 Boletellus aff. lepidospora
CGAGATGGATCATGGCTGGGACGGCAGCGGTGGGGGGGGCCGTCGAGGAGGGCAGGGGGGGGCAGGAAGAGCGGCCAAGGGCGGGTTGCAGGGTGTTTTTTGGGGCGGGGGCGGGGGGGGGACGAGGCGGGGGGCGGCGTGGGCTGGCGAGGACGACGGCGCCGAAAGCGTCAGCAGAGAGTAATGCGAGTTATAAATCCGAGCTCAAAATCGGGCGTGCATATCAAAAACGCTGCAGCGAGCCGCGACGACCCCCCCGCCAGGAACCCGTGCGACTTTTCTTCCCGTCTTGTACGCACCCGTCCTCGCGCTGTCCATGCTGGCCTGGCCGTGCGGGGGCGAGGGAGGACGAGCAGCCATCGCCTGCGGATCCCACCTTTATACCCTGCTGGGGGCCGGATATTTTGATATGTGTCGTCCGCTTTTCGGATGTGTACAAAACGCGGAATCGAAGCCGCGCACGTCCCGCGTCCGCACACGCTCGCCCCCCCCCTTCGGACGCAGTGCAGAGGACCGACCCGACGCACACACCCCGCACACTCCCCGACGCTGCCGTGCTCCAGCGCGCTCCTCGCTGCGCTACCCTCGCCGGGCCCGTCGCGCGGTGCAGCCCGAGGCGGGGCGGGTGTGGCGTGACAGTCACGTTCCCACGCACGTCTGCGTCGCAGAGATGCGCCCGAGCGATCTTGCGCTGCCACGACCGTCATCATGCTCGCCTTCGTCAATCCGTCCGAGCACAGAAACATCGCCGCCCTCGCCGCGCTCTCCTCTGCCTCCTCCTCCTCCGCGCGCTCAGCCAGGCCTGCCCACCGAAAACCCCCAATACAGCAGCCGTTTTCCTCCTCTGCCCATCCATCCTCCTCCTACACCCCGTCAAAATCACTCTCCGTCCCTCCAGCTGTGGCCTACGACCCTCTCTCTGCTCGGCCAAACGCCGTGCCACAACAGCTCCATTTTCTCCCTGCTTCCGCCTCCCTCCCCACCCCGCCTCCCGATAACACCCTCTCCCTTCTCTCCCCTCCCTCCCCCCCTGACCCCCAGGTCGACATCCACGCCTACGCCCCGGCAGACCTCCTCAAACTTCTCGCCTCCCTCCTCACCCAGATCGCACGCACCAACGACGCCCTCTCCGCCGCAGAATCCCCAGCCCACACGCTCCCAAACCATGCTCAGCCCACCGCGTCCGACTCTTCCTCCCGCACGGCCGTGTGGCGCTCTCTCACCGCTGCATCCCGCTCCGCACTCGCCAATCCCGCCTCCGCCCTCACGTTCCATGCCCGCAACATCCCCACTATCACCCTCGAAGCATATCTTTTACGCATCCTCAAGTATTGTCCAACAACAAACGAGGTCTTTCTGGCACTCCTCGTCTATTTTGATCGCATGTCCCGTCTCGCGTTGGAGGCCACGGGCCGCACCTTTGTGATCGACTCGTACAACGTCCACAGGCTCGTCATTGCTGGCGTCACTGTGGCCAGCAAGTTCTTCAGCGATGTGTTTTACACCAACTCCCGATACGCCAAAGTACGTCCTCCTCTTCCACTCCCCGCCCTAACTTGCTGAGTTTCCCCGGCGCCCATCCTATCCACCAACCTCGTCTAGGTGGGAGGTCTACCTCAGGCAGAGCTCAACCAGCTAGAACTCCAGTTTCTTCTCCTGAACAATTTCTCGTTGGTCATATCTCCCGAGGAAATGCAAAGATATACCGAACAGCTCGTCCTCTTCTCCCACTCCCAGTCCTACTCTCCGTCCCACTCGCAACCACCCCCCTCGCCGTCCTCTTCCCAGAGCGCGGCCGCTCAATCACCCCGCTCGCCATCAACACAATTCCGGTCGCCCCCCTCCTCGGCGTCTACCGGACCCGCACGTGCGATGGGGGCCATTGACGCTTACGGTGGCTCCGTCGCACCAGATCGGACGCCAAGCATGCGGGCAGTGCACACCCGCGACGACGACGCGAGCAGCATCTTTAGCGAGACGTCCACCGAAACCGAAACTGAAGGTGGTGATACGACGGACGACGAACCAACGATACGACCACGCACCTCTACGGGCTCGTGTTGCGGTGACGTGGAGGAATCCCAGGGCGAGGGCGTATTTCGCGCGGACGGTGTCCGCGACGACGACCCAGAGCGAGACGAAAAAGACAGAGACCGGGGGGAGGCGACGCCAGAGTTGAGAGCACAACGGCGCGTGCGGGAAGTGAGCGAGGATATCGGCATGGCCAGTCCCTAGTCTTGAACGATACATGCGTGATTTCCTTCTTCTCGGTGCGTCTTTCGCTTTTTTTTTTTGTGCTCGGTTTGTATCGCCGTCGACTTTTCCTTTGTCCGTAGTGCGTAATAATTCGTCCATACCTCGGTTCACACACCTAAAACTAAACGACGTACGATAGTACTGTTTATACCTCTTCTGGCTATACGTGCGACAAGACGGAATAGATGCTCTTTGTAGACTCCCAACGTAAGCGTGGCACCAGGGAGAAATGAATGACACGACTCGACCCCCCTCGGCGCTCGTCGGTCCAGGATTGGGTTCTTTGGAGGAGATAGCCCCACAGCTTGCAGCCGCCGACTCCTCTCGGTGTCAAGACTTATCGCCAGACACCCCCCCTGACACGGACGAAAGCGACACTCGGTGTGACACGACGCACACCGTCAACGAGAGCATGAAACACGGCGGTAATCCGACCCCACAAGCATGCCTTGTCGAAAGATGACAGCCAGAAAACGTCGGCCTGTCCCGGCGTTCCTCAAACGCTCATCCCAGGACATCCCCGCACACCGCCCCTGGCAAGCAAAAAAAAAAAACGCGCTCACACGTCATGTCCATTGTTTTTTTTTTTTTACCGCAAACCCTCCTCCGGCAAAGTCCGCGTCCGCCGGTCACGAGCCGTACGTCCACCCCTCACACACGTCCGCATCCCGCCGTCCTCTCTGTCTTCCGTCGCTGCCACCGCCGCCCTCGTCACGTCGCGCACGCGCCACGTCACCCCGTCCAGACTCTCCTCGATGGTCGTCAACCCGGGCATCACCCGCCTCAGCATCTCGTCGACCTCTGCGCGCCGCGACCCGAGAACGCTGCCCTCCAACCGCAAGTGGGCCACGCGGGCATGACGGACCGCCGTGTCCCCAAACGACAGCATGTCCTCCGCATCGACGGACACCCCGACGGACCGCAGCTCGGGGCATCGTCGCAAGAGCGCGAGAAGGCCGCCAAAGGTGACAGACGACGCCGCGGCCAACGTGTCCGCACAGACCCGGAGCTGCTCGAGCTCGGGCAGTGCGGACGCGATCGTCTTCACGAGCTCGTCGTCCGGCACGAGGTAGCCCAGGTCCACGAGGTTCAACCCGCGCAGACGTTTCAGCGCCAAGAGCGGTCGCAGGTCGTCCGCGTCGAGCTGGTGTTCGCGTCCCGGCGTGCCGGCCTGTAGACCGAAGCGTCTGCCAGCCTCGGTATCGTGAACGAGCGAGAACGTGCGTGTGTAGGAGAATTTCGCGGCGAATGCGTGTAAAAACGTGCGTAATGACAGCGCGGTGCAAAACGACTCGATCTCCAGGTAGACGTTGGGTGGGGAAACGTCAGGCATGAGAAACATGTCCACGAGCGAACCAACGTTGTAATCCTTCCAATACAGGGTTTGCAAACCAGGGAAGCTGCCTGGACCAAGGCGGTCATGGAGTTGGTCTAGATTAAGGACAGACCAGCGCATGTCTATCGCCAAATAAGAGAGGCTCCCGAGCTGAGCTAGATGGACAAACGCATCGTTATCCAGGGTGGAGCAGGCCGCCGTCTCCAGACAATGCAGGCTACACAGGATGCCCGAAATGGTGCTGGCGGCACACCTGGCATTGCCGGTTATTTTGAGATGCTTGAGTCTGGGGCAGGTGTCTCCAATAGGAACACGGATCACGTGATTGATGAGAAGCCTGGCATCCACCTCCAGCGATCGCAGTGAAGGGCCGATAAACAGGTTGATGGCTGGACCGAGGGAGGTGTGGTACGTTCGCCACTCCAGCTTACGAAGATTGGGGGTGAGAAGGACAGGATCCCGCAGTGCGGCCATGGCGAGCAAGATGTCCGAGCGTCCGTCATGTTGAGTGCTGTCTTCGACGAGGACGTGAACGCGACTTGCACGGTCCAGAAATCGCGCCCAGTCAGGACCGGCAAACATCCGACGGCTCTGCACCCGAACGCTTCGTCAAGGGCACAGAGGGACACGTGATCCTGCGCGCACACGCACCAAAGACCAGCTCCGAAACTCTTTGTGTCGCATTCGGGTCGGAAGGACGTTGTAAAGGGCTGAGATCCCGGGTAACTCATACCAGAGGATCTCTTCGACGGGGCGCTGAAATGACCGACAAGTCCTCGCGATGGCAACGAGCGTTGGAAGGAGGGGCTTGCCCTCGTCGTCTGTGACACACTTGAATATGATCAGAAGGATCTCGGGCACGAGGAGCGCTCGATGCATGCTGTGCTTGTGCATCGCAACGGGGACAAGGCGTGGAGCAAGTCAAACCATCGAGGATGGCGACATGTCTACTTAAGTTAAGGTCCCATACGATGGGGGTGGCACAAATTAGCCGAGGTAGGGACGCTGCTGACGTAACAGTACCAGCCCGCTCTCAAGTATTTGCCAGCTCCGGTGTTGCATCATCGTTCTGGCATGGCGTGGACTGACTCAGTAGCTCTGCTCAATGAGGTAGATTCTCGTCATGCTGAATTACAGTTCGTCTTTCCTGCTTTCGTCCAACGGACGGCAAAGAGCAGGAGTTGTCCCCGTAATTTGGTACTCGCATTTTTCCAACTCTGCGATCGTCAGCAGCGCGTTTTCCGTACCACACGAAAGAACGAGCTGAAAGGCAGCAGGTGGCGATCAGTAAAATAGCGGACGGCGACATCAGAACAACTACCTCGAGGCTGCGTTGCGGTCCGTTCCAACACTTCGTGCCTTGCGTATAGTGTTGTTTACTGTAGTATTCAACCTCCCCGGGATCTACAAGATTGTTCCACGAAGAAAATTTACTGATTCACACATCAGCCATGCATCCAGAAGGGCAGTCTGCTTTCTACCTACCCAAGGCTGAATGCTGATCCACCCTTGTTCGGTTTTTGGCGTGCTTCGTCAAAGAGGCAGACCTCGTACGTGTAACTATACAAATCAGTGCGCCGAAACGAGGCAATTGAACACATGAGTCCACGCACTCTCCAGTGTCCTTTTCAAGGCATAGCTTATCAAGCTTCTTCCATTCACCCTCGGTACCGAATCCACTCGCGTCGAAAAGATCGGAGAGGTCGTCACGGGCAGTTTGTTCCTCCTCGCGCGTAAGCTTCAAGCTGTGTTCTGCGTCGGATAGAGCTTGCCGCGCCTGACTGGATGCTAAGGAAATCCATCAACATACAGGGACCCGCAAACAGCAATTTGCATGTGGCTACCTTCCGAAGTATCAGATTCGCCACTCTCAATACCAAAGCTCTTCAGCAATGAAGAGGCTGAGTCGCGAAGGGAGATGTAATGCGGAACAAGTGAGTCGGGGAGGTACGCAGTTACGTCAAAAGCTAGGACGGTCAAACGAATCATCAACTAAATGCTGGGTCGAGTCCAGTAAGTGAACTTACGAATCGACTGCGACGTGGGACGTCCAACAAGCTTGTCATGTTCCAAAAGGAGAGAGACATGATCAGCCCGCAACAGACGATCGAGCTCCTTCTCGATCTCTTCCGCGCTCCAAACCCCCTCCTCTTCCTCCACGGCCTCGGGTGTGTGAACTTGTGGCTCGCCGACATCCTCACCTTTGCGGATATCGTTTATGTGCGGAAGTCCTGCTAGCGACTCCCAACCTCGTACAGCATCTAGAACGGCCATATCCTGGTAATTTGGATTGTATCCTGTCCGCAAGGAGTCGAGGATGTCGCCCAGTGCCGTTTCCTTCTCCAAATGTTTCTTGTGTTCTTTCTGCAGAGACTTGAGTGCCGTGTGATGGGTGAGGAGTGATTGATAGAGAGCTACAGGGAGTCCACTTTCAACGCTAGAAAGTGGAGATGAAACAAAACACTTACGTGATTGCTTCTTGCGCTCTAATTCGGCAGCTGAGATCGACTCTGCGCGTTTGGCGATGTCTTGCAAGAGGTCAGCATTTGGACTTATCACATAAGAGTGCCCCAACCTCTCAGCCTTTCTACTTCGCTTTCACGAGAGGCGACTTCGCGTTCCGAGTCGACGACGAGTTTCTCAAGACGTATCTTCTCCTTCTGCGCAAATGCAATGTATGTAGCACGTATTTTGGAGCCCTGGAAGACAATGGTCGAAATATGGTTGGGGAAGGGTATTTGCGATACGCACGGTCCTTCGCAATTTACGTTCTCCTTCCACCTTCTTGCGGTAGGCTTTGCCAACCTCCTCGCACGTGTTAGAGCATACGCCTGGTGCCTCGTCTGACCCATCACAACATTCGGGCTCTAGAGACAGGTTGATTGCAGGAATCCGAAAGTGAGCGGACCACTCACCACAAAGGCCATCCCGCACACGTGAGCCCGGAACAGATGCGCCAATGTGACCCACGTTCTTGCAATAAAATGTTGTCCCAGGACATGCGCTAGTGCCTGACCTCTTTAGCTCTTTCTGAACCGGTCAGTTCATTTGCGACTTACCAGGCTCGTCACTACCATCGGGACAGTCACAGTAGTCATCATTTACAGCACTCCAGGGAATTTCCTTGGAGCCATCCAGACATGTCCACTTTCCGGACGCAGAAGCATATTTTGTTTGGAGTTCCGGGGAAACGCCATGTGTCTTGTCAAGGGCGGCGAGGGCAGGTAGGGGAAAGGCAAAGAGCAACCAGTGAACCATCTAGCTACACTGGTGACTCTGAACGTGCCTTGATGCAACTGGACGTCGCACGTGTCAGGGAGAGATAGTTACATAAGCTGCTCTCATTGTTAGAGCGGAGATTGAATAGTCGGTGTCTGCCGAGGGAGTTGGCAGCGAGTCGAGCGCAGATCACCTGTTCCTCGACGACAACGACGACGACAAGGCTACAGCATCATGGTGAGTTTATCCACAGAGACACGTATAAGCCCTTGTGTAGGCGGTTTTACAACGAAAAGATCTTCTGGAACACGCTGGATGCGTGGATCGCTGTCTAGATGATACGTGGGGCTAATCTACCATCCAGGCAAAGGCCAAAGCTGCCGCCCCCTCGTCAGGTGGAAAAGCTGCTAAGAAGAAGAAGTGGTCGAAGGGAAAGGTCAAGGACAAGGCCCAACACGCGGTCATTTGCGACAAAGCGACGTATGAGCGTGTGATGAAGGAAGTGCCTACATGGCGCTTCATCAGCCAAAGCATTCTCATTGAGCGGTTGAAAGTCAATGGAAGTTTGGCACGTGTCGCCATCAGACATTTGGAAAAAGCAGGCTTGATCAAACGCATCGTGCACCACTCGGGCCAGCTCATCTACAGTCAGTCCTCGTCTTCCTTACCCAGGCCACCATGTTTGCTGAAAACACTTCACCAGCTCGGTTAACGACTGCCTCAGATTAGAGCCATTCGCGTCTTTCATATCCTATGGTCGCCAAAAATCCATGTATTTCACCTACTGCAATCAAAACCATGCTTGTGACTGGCGCATGCCTTTGTACAAATGTTGAGATTACTCGAGCCAGCATAGTGGGCCCTGCCTCGTGGATGCGTATTCAGGGGTATAAGTTTCGAGCACCAGCTTACCACACTCGACTGATGGATTGTGGGATGAGGGATGGCCAGACGATCAAGAAACGATCATCTGGCGACAAGTGAGCTTTCTGCCAGTCCTTTTGCCTGTCAACTGAAACAAACGGTCGATGCCATATCTTTTCACGATAGAGCGGTTGCAGGTCTTTGCACGTATTGGGCCGCACGCTGATACTTGGCTCACAAGTGACGCGTATAAACTCGCTGGCCGGCTCCTCCCATCCTTGAAGCGTAGGACATCTTGTTACGAGAGTCGGCATACAGACCACATAAGGATGAACAAGTTCGCGTTGTGTTGGCACTCCCACGACAAAGCAGCAGACAAGCTAATCGTCCCCCCGCGTCCCACGTCTACATTTCACCACATTCTATAGACGGTGTCACCGCGAGCGTTTAACATATCAAACGGATGCTTGCCTGTTATTTTGACGACAAGTTTAGGCCGGTTGTTGGGACCAGTAGGCACATTCTCAATCTTGCGAAGTGTGAGCATGCCGTCGATGACCCTGCCGAATACGACATGCTTCGTGTCGAGGAAGTCGCACTTGGCTGTGGTTATGAAGAATTGGCAGCCATTTGTATTTGGACCGGAGTTAGCCTAGGAGACATCGTATTCGCATTCGGAAGACGACATGGTGAATACCGTACCATCGATAGAAGACCTGGACCCGTATGTTTTTCCCGGAAGTTTTCATCCTATGAAGACTAATTACCGATCACCTCACAGTAAGCCTTTGGTCGTGACGAACCGGAAAGTTCTTCCCGTAGATCGAGAAAGAGCCAGTCCCGTCACCGTTTAAGAAATCACCGCCTGTTGAAGGATGAGGTAGTGTATTGTAGGGAAGTAAATGAGCAACATACCCTGACACATGAAGTTGGGCACGCTGGTTGGGTGTTAGCGATCAGGAACATGATTCTGATCCCGCATGAAGCATACACTCTGTGGCAACAGTCAAGATACCTAGAGAGTCGCGACGTGCATGGTGCTCACCTGTGAAAAGTCGCATTCTTGTAACCTTGTGGACGAGCATCCCGTCTAACACGCCCTTGACCTGCTTAGCGAATATACACATTTCAAAGAGGGCTCAGATCACCTGCATTCACCAGTGCAGAGTTGCCTAAAGTTCTCCGCTGTCCTGGTCGCACGTCAGGGTGACCCTCGCACGTTGGCAGAGGACCCACTTTGGAACAATATCACTGAAGAGCTCCATTTTGATACGTCCTGCCGGGGTTTCCCCAATCTTTATGTCCATAAAAACTATCGGACGCGTTGTTGCAGACATCTTGTGGGCCGAGCTGGACGAGTGCTCTTGCAAGTTGTCGAAGCGGAGATCGCGACTCGGAACTAATCTATCGTCGCGGAGATTCGAAGTATATTGTTTTAGCTCGCACCACCAGGCGGGGCTACCCGAAAAAAATGACCCGGTGGGGATGGCGTGGGGCCGACAAGATATCAGCCGCGTTCATTCCTTCCCTCTTCCTCTGCCCCCATCATGAGCGCCGCAAAGAGCTACTACATCGGTGTTGACATTGGAACAGGCTCTGCACGAGCATGCCTCGTCGACTCCAGTGGCCACATTGCGGCTTCTGATACCCAAGATACCAAGACGTGGCGCGACGAGAATGATCACAGGATTTTCGAGCAATCAACGACAGACATCTGGTCCAAGATATCCATCGCCGTCAAGAACGTATTGAAAAAGTCCGGCGTAGACAAGGGCGCCATCAAAGGTCTCGGGTTCGACGCGACCTGTTCGCTTGCTGTGGCCGATTTCGAAGGGAACCCAGTGACCGTGACGAGGGGAAAGGATGTTGGGAGCATTGGAGAGAGGAACATCATTTTGTGGGCGGATCATAGAGCCGAGAAGGAAGCTGATCTGATCAACTCGACCGGGTCCATCGTTCTGAATTACGTCGGCGGGACGATGAGCGTATGGTTGCGTTCATGTTTCCACTCATCAGATCATACTGATCTTTGTCCATAGCTTGAGATGGAGGTGCCAAAGATTCTGTGGCTAAAGAAGCACATGAATGCAGCTCAGTTTTCTAGATGTCAATTCTTCGACCTTCCCGATTTCTTCACCTACAAAGCTACCGGGGATAACACTCGGTCGTTCTGCTCCACGACATGCAAATGCTCTTTTGTTCCTGACAAGGGGTGGCAAGAAGATTTCTTTACTCACATCGGTCTGGAAGAGCTTATTGACGGCGGTGAATGGAAGCAGCTTGGTGCCGCCAAGGGTCGTATCAAACCTGCAGGATCACCAATCGGTCAAGGCCTCACCAAGCAAGCTGCCAACGAACTCGGTCTGGTAGAGGGAACGTCTGTAGGAAGCGGCCTCATAGATGCGTGAGCATCTGGTCTTTGAAGCTAACTTGACAGCAAACTAACATTTATTGAAGATATGCGGGCTGGATGGGTACAGTTGGGGCACGATACAAGGAAAACGGAAATTTATCGGCGGCTCCTGCCCTTGATGACTCGCTCCATCGCCTCGCTGCCGTCGCCGGAACAAGCACGTGTCACATAGTGCAGGTTGGTCTAGACTATAATCTCTTCTAGTGTCATCTTGAGCATTTTACCAGAGCAGGCAAGGGATATTTGTGAATGGCGTTTGGGGCCCGTACAGAGTGAGATGAGCTGCTTTATGACCATCCATAGAAGCTAAGCGTGTGCCCAAGGACGCTGCCTTCCCTGGGTGGTGGATGAATGAGGGCGGTCAATCCTCAACCGGTCAACTCATTGACTTTGTGATCACTACTCATACTGCGTACCCCGAGCTTCTAGAGCGGGCCAAACAGGAACAGAAGAATATCCACCAAGGTCAGTCGAATAGTAAATGTAATGTAATACTATGGGCGCTAACAGCGCTGGTGTTCGCACCTCCAAAGTCCTTCTCGAAGTACTTGAAAAGTTACGCCAGGAGAAACAGGTTGAGTCCTTCACGGAAGTTACAAAAGACATTCACTTTTATCCAGATTTCCATGGTACGCTGACTTGCTGCGTCAACACCCGAGTTTCACACTCTTTTATAGGAAACAGGTCACCGATTGCGGACCCTCGCATGAGAGGTGCGATCATCGGTCTCGAGCTTGTACGTTAACACTCTCTTTCTGGCATATCGTACTCACAGCTCTCAGGACGCTTCCGTCGCAGACCTATCCAAGAAGTACTACCTGACTCTTGAAGCAATCGCCTTACAAACACGCCACATCATCGATTCAATGAACGACGCAGGCCACGCGATCAATTCTCTTTACCTTTCTGGTGGGCAAGCGCGGAACGCTGTTCTCATGCAGCTCTTTGCCGACGTTTGCAGAGTCCCGGTTGTTCTCCCCGCGTCTCACTCAGAGGCTGTTGTGCTCGGCGCGGCAATGCTAGCGAGGATTGCTGCTGAGAAGGTAACGACGTCTGAGCAAATGTGGAAGATAATGGCAAGTCCCACATTTCATATATGCCGATCACCATTGAAGTTCCGTACTCACACAACTCGCGCCCTAGGTTGAAATGACCCTCCCGGGTACCCTCGTGGCGCCTGCCGCATCCCCAAGGATCGAGAAACTCCTTGATGCAAAGTACAAGATTTTTAGAGAGACCATCGAGATTCAGAAGAGGTGGAGACAGGAAATAGAGGAAGCTGCTAGTCTGTGATATTAGATCACTTCATCCCAGAGATTGGCAATAGAAAGGAGATGCATTGTAGATGTTCGTGTAGGGAATCCAATTCCATTTGAAGGTGTCCTACCAATGCGCACAGCAGATTGCTGGGTGTTAAAATGTTAACGAGTGGTGGCACCAGGTTGCAATGAATGAGACTTGGGCTTAGAACCCATCCTCTCCATCAATCATGATAATCTTTAGACGCCATCCCTTATAATCGTCGTCCATATCTTCGTCCGCCCAATCGAAATCCTGGTCCCCGGTGCCTCCTACTTCAGGCCCAACGCCACCTGCTTTCGGAGATTTTATTTAGGGATTGTTCTTAGTCTAGTGCGGAAGCTAGCGGGTCACCTTCTATCCCGCCTGAAATATCGACATCCTCGTCTTCTTGAAGCTTTTTCCGGATCGCAAGCTGAGCCTCGTCCTCCTATTTCCGACGGTAAGATCAAGGGTTTTTCATTCCAGAAGACCCACCAGATCAAACTCTGATTCTCCTTCTTCGTACAAAACATTCTCGTCCGCTTCCTCAAATCCTCCCGCGAATGCACCCCATCGCTCGGGTGAGGGACTATGCCAGATGAGTATAGTGCCTTGGTTGGTAGTTGAGGCAAGGCGTGGCGCAGACGGGTGCCACTGCAGGAGTAGCAAGGTAAAAACGGATAAGACTGCAAAAGAAGCGATGGACACTTGCGTGGACATCTATCAACGGTTCTCTCCCTCCATCCAACGCACTCGCAAACTGACCATCGTTGGAAATGTCCCATATATAGATTTTATGTGCCGCCGGGTCTGCCGCGCCTACAAGTCGTGTCAGGAGAGAAAAAGGTGTGCTGGCTCGATTACAGACCGCCTGCCAGCCATTCTCCATCTGGGCTATACGACATTGAATGCCATGCAACTTTCGAGATCGGGTCGTTGAACTTGTGCGTGGGCTCTAACTCTGTCTCGAGTCTCGAGTACGCATTCACAAAGCCAGAGCTAGTTTCAGAGGCTGAAACGCCATTGGGGTCCGGATTTGAACTCGGCTGAGTGGCGGCATCGACGGAAAGAGAGGTGGACGATGGCGAAACACCATTTCTGGCAGAAGACGATGGTGGTGATGGATAACTCGGAAGTGTATACTGGCGAATGGTTCTGTCAGAGGAATTCGTTGCTAAACGTCTTTGCGCAACAGGTAAGTTGTGAGAGAAGGGGAAAGTCGAAATACATATTCAGTACTCACCGACCTCCCTTGGCAAACTCGAGGCACTTGATGACGCCTGCGCCAGAAATGCGATGCCTTGCAATAAGCTGTGGAAAGATGTTACCCAGGTATTTCATTACATTTTCATACTCGTGCAATTCCGGTTTCAGAGAATTCAAAAGGTGGGCAAGTAAAGTGGTGGAGGGTCCACTCACCACCTTTGTGCGGACATTGAACACGTACACTGTACCCGCCGAAGTGCCAACAAAGACATGTCGCCCTGTTGGATCGAAGCGGGCGGACGTCATTACAGGCCTACGTTTTCAACAGTGTGTATTTAGTATATATAAAAGACGCTTGGTTGGATGAAAACCACCATTTGGGGGATAGCACTGAGCAAGTGGAGCGGAGCAACATACCTTGCTCTTTCATCACCCTCGTCCTCATCGCATAACTCAAACCGACCGCGGTGAGTATTGCGCAAGTCAACGATGTATGCCTCGCCTGTACTTAGAATGGCGAGTATAATACGACTTGAGATCAAGTCACGGAATGAACATTTTCGTCAAAACGGGGCATGGAAGCTTTGATAATCTTAATCACCTATTCCTTGGATGGAAGCTTGCCCCGACCACCGGTGCATCGAACCTAATAGTTGCGTGTCTATGAGGAGGGTCATAGGGTGACGCAAGGTCCCAGATGATGATGTTCCAGTCTTTGGAGGCAGTGAGAATGTATCGGGAGTTGCGTGACCAGCTGCGTTGGTGAGTTTTATGTGCGGGCTTCCAGGATGCTTGACGCACTCTACAGCTGTGACCCCCTTCACATGACCTTCGCACCATCTGATCGTAGCTTTCGTATCGAGGTCCCATACAACAGCGGATCCATCGTTGCGTGCAGCCGCAAGAAGCTGCCCGGTGGGATTGAAACGAGCAAGCAAGGCACCCGAGACAAGCGAGGTCTGCACGGTCGTTGGGTGGGGGGTGATAAACGGGTCTGTTGGCGACCGAGCCGCACGATGAAGTTAGCGTAGATACGAGTCAAGCACGACGTGGCTCGGCGTACTAAGGAGGGATGCGTTCATGATTGTTGCAGGCCACTACTATAGCTATGGTTAACCTCGACTCACTTGCCGTCCCCGCCGCATTTGCGCGGCATGACAAGATAATCGACACAGCCGTCCTGGCTGACCTGCACGCATGGAAATCGGATACGGAGCTTTCGCTGACCCGGCTGAATCCGTTGGACGCCTCCACGCTCTCGATCTTTGAACTAGCTGATCTTGTTCGTGTTCTTGCTCCGCTAACAGTGGTAGCCCACTGGTCCTCTTCCGTGACACGCGGGCTCGCGTCTTGTACTCTGTTCCGTTCCTCGTGGTTCGCCCTCACTAACGTTTGTTGCAGCTCACCTTGCCACTATCCCCTCGTCGGACAGACTCATCACACACATTCTGACCCAGATTGTCAAGCCTATATTTGTCCCAACACCTCATCCACGGCTTCATACATCTACGGCCCGAATCCTGCCTCGTCCAGCGGACGTACAGGACACCTATATCGAGCAGCCATGGAAGGACTATCCAGGCTTGGACGAGGTTATTCGTTGGTGCCTCCTGAACACTGAGGTTTGGCTGTCAGCGTACTATTGTCCGTGGCACCTAGCTAATAGATATTTCGTTTCCAACCAGCCCTCAGCATACGAAACCGCTTGGCCACTCTTCTTACCCCCAGTCATGTCTTTCTTAGACGATTACCAAATACCCTACAAACTCCTTGGTGTTCGTCTAGTTTCTGATATGCTAAGTCGCGTGCCTTCGGATTTACTCCTTCGAACGGGTGTTGATGTATTGATGTTCACGGTGCGTACCGTTTTTCTGCCATTCCTGCACGTCTGAAGTATCCGCGTATGTTATGGAAATATAATTCAGTCTCTCATAAACTCGCTGTCACACCTTGGAGACCGGTCAACACCAGACTTTATACGTTTGGCCGTTACCACCATCCTTCAGCTCATTGAACTCACCACCCCTTCCGTGTTTCCTTCGCACGACATTCCGTTGCGTGGCGGCGAACCTCAAACGCTGCCAACTACAGCCCTCACGCAAATTCTGTCACCATCGCAGTCTAAGTCACTATCGACCCGTTTTTCCCGACTTTCCATGCTTCTCTCTTCTTCTCTTCTCGGTACGGTTATCATGTACACACCTACTTTCCTCCCTCCCGTACCTTCCCCTGCCCCTGACTCCGATCCCTTTGCCGACCCAGAGCACGCAAACAACGACTCGATTCATGTCCCAGAACATCCTCTTCCAGCCCTAACATCACGGGAGCGGTCTTTTAATCCAACTCTCGTCGCTGCAGCCGAGACCTTACCACCCGTGTTGTTGGCACTCGGGGTGGGTGGCGCTCGGTTCCTCAAGGGTGTTATCCCTGTCTTGGCGGAGTGGCTTGCCCTACCCCTTCCTGTCGTTGTTCCTGGGACAGACGGCGCTCTTGGTGACAACGAGGGTGCTACTTTGTACGACGCGGGCAGACATGACGCCCCAAAGGCAGCTGCAACAGATGTCGCACTTCACCTCGCTTCATTGACCAGTTTTTCCGTCCTCTTCCGTACCTGTGCAACCCGAATAGAAGGATGGTCTACAACAATCGTCGATGCCCTAGGTCGGTGTTGGGTTGGATGTCTCGACGTTGAGAATCAGAGCGGAGATAGCACTGTTTCCAAGGATAGTCTGCGTGTTTTGAAGAAGCAGCTGAGAGACACCGCTATCCAGTTAGCAGCGACGTGTCCTGGCGTGACCAAGGTATGTTCATCTGTGTCCACTGACATCTCCCATTTTTCTAGGTTTTTAAATGGTTATTATATGTCCTCGTGACTAATCAACTATTCTTTGTAGGAGTATGCTGTTTTATTGGCATTTGACAAGCCTCTTTTTGAGGGTTTAGTGGGTAGAATCTGAGGAGTATATTTTTATGTCTAGATTAGATATTGATCAATTTATTGCATGATGTGTATGACAACAATAATCTTGCTGATTTTTTACTGTGGATCCACAGAGTCATAGTGGGATACTGTATGACTCACCTTAAATAAGTCTTTTATGATAAAAAGAAATTTATAATTGAAAAATAAAGGGCTGTAGCAGAAAAACAGTGAAATGCATAAGTATAGAGAATGATAGAAAAATCAAGATTTATAATACACCTTTTACTTGATGTCTAGAGTACTGCTTTTCACATATCTGAAAATATATTTATTCTTAATATAATAAATTTAATAGTTAATATGTTGTTATCTCAAGATATATATGATACATTATACATTTATGTCTCTATTAGAAATTTATCCTTCTCATATAGTTGAGTATAACTTGTATTGCATAAAAGGCTCTTGAAGATGAACAAGAACTGACATGACACTGGTTGGTATTTTCTCTATAACTTCTTTCTCTTTTCAATAGACTGCATTGCTGGGTCTCTATTTCCCTTCCAGATCTTATCAATTCCTGAGTGCCTGAAGTTTCCCTTGTGCCTTTGATTCTATGATGTGTCCATCTCCTTTTAGATATTCTTCTCCTCTAATAATTCTCTTGCATTACTATATGTATCTTGCCTTCATCATGTACTGTTTCACATAGCCTCCTTTGATGACTTATTTTGACTTGTAGTGACTTACTCTGCAATATGTCCAGTAGTACTTATATCAGATGTCATATATCTATAGCTCTTCAGCTATTCTACACAATATACATGTTGTTTTTGGCATCCACAAGGCTAGTGGTTTGGCTAGTGAGATCCAGGATTTCTATGTATCCTCACACTACACCTGAGTGTGTGCTTGACAATACCAGGTTCAGCCATTCACCAGAAGCTTTGTGGAAGCATAACAACTTGAGCAAGAGCTACAAGTCTGATATAACTCATAATCATGATGTAAGTGATCCAAACAAAGTACAAAAGCTATGGGTAAAATCTAGAATGTACCATGGAAAACAACAACAACAAATACACTAGAAATGAACATGGAAAAATTATCCAAGTTTATAAATAATGCACTGCCCCAAATTTTTCCTTATCAAGACACTGAGAATCCAAAAGCTCTTGATGGCTTTACCTGAGCATAATGATCTTAGCAACATTATTATACACCTCCATATATAGCTAATGGATTTCAAATAACATATTAAAATACTGTGCAATATATACATGTGGTGGAACATTCTATGCACTTCAAACAATGTACAATATGTATAAACAAATAAAGAGCATTATAAAGTCACCATGGTTACCTGACTTCTATTCTCACACCTCTTCCACTTCATCAACACTGTTAGCTTTGAAGGTGGGTTTAAATCAGTGTGTGGTGATAACACACATCTGATTCTGTACTTCATATCATACTTGTTCAGTGATTGTGCCTCAGGTTTACTTTTTTCATCTTCTGTCTAATCCTTGCTAAAGATTTAAAAAAAAGAATATGGCACTCTCTTTAAGTCCTCACAAGCAGCAAGTTGGGGACACCTCAGTGGTATCCAATTCACCACTCTTGTCTTACTGTATGTCCTTTTCCTTCAATCTGTTGAACTTGCATCTGATAATACCACCTATTGCAGCTACTCCAAGGCAATTCACTACCACAGTTGTACATGACAATTCTAACCTTGAGGTATCTCCATGCCTGAGTGTCTATTCACAGTTCTGATTATGTTCTCCAAGACATTGTCTATGAGTAAAACCAGATCACCCCTGCTCACCCCCAACTTTAAGAATGTCACTCAAGAAGATGTGGGCAGAGGCAAAGTAGTTTCATCCACCCAACTACTAGCTGCTGGCAGTGACCTTCCATCCTGGACTCCACTAAAAACTCAGACAAGAGAGAGAGATGACAAGTTGTTAGTCTCTGACTCCGAGTCTGAGACCGACGAACTTGCAATCGGATGGGGTGCACCTGGCTCGGCGACGAAACGACTCCGGGATCCGCCAACCAATGTTCAGACGGTGACGGTCAAAAGTCCCGTGGCCACCGAACAATCTTTGAAACCATCGCCGACCAGCACAAGAGGTTCCGGCTCGGGGGTAAAAACAGCCCGGTTCGACGGCGTCATCATCACGACAAAACCGCCACTATACAAAAAGAATAGCCCTCGAGGGAAACCTGGGCCTGCGCCTCGTTCGAACGCACGGGTGTCGACTAGCCTGGTGGATGCGCTGGCACGTACGTTTGACGCGAATAGGTACATAGAGGGTCCCTCTTCCCGGCAATTGCGCCAGCATGACAGCGATCTGCCGACGGTACCACAGACGGACGCGGAGACCACGACGGACGCAGAAGAGGATCGGTTCCAGCTGAACACGCGTCTCGCCCCGTCGCCCTTGAAGAGACGGCTCCCACGAAGGCTGGGCCGCGTCGCTGCGTCCGCGAACGTCTCAGAGACCAACTCCGAGGACGCCACGCCGCCGACTCTCCAGCAGCTGGGCCTCGTTCCGCAACCCGAGCGGCCGGTCAAACGGCCCAGGGCAATCCAATACGAGTCCAATTCTGTGTTGATCGACACGGCATTGGGGACGGTGCAAGCCCCGATCGGTTGGGATGCCGAGCTGGACTTTATCACCAGGGAAGAAGACTTCATTACTAGTCCGGCACAGACCACCGCGCCTTCCATCTCTGCAGACATGCGGATGTCCGTCGAGAGTGATCGCGCTCCCGGCAAGATGGCGATCCCTTCCACTGTAGGAGGCGGGTGGCGAATGGCGACGCGGGGAGAGCCCACACGGGCGGTGCTTTCTCCCTACCTGTCCCACGGGGCCAAGTTCAAACAACGGCTAGACGCCATCTTTGGCCAGAACGCGACTGTACGGACGGACAGAGCAGCCCGGCCGCGATCGGTGAGTTTATTCCGCGCCGCCGTGCATTCCAGACGATTGAATGGTGCTTGTTGCGGGGGTGGTGGTGCTGAACTCGTGGATCGTCCGTCCGTGTTCCCAGGTAGAGTACGACTTTTATGCACCGTTTCGAGATCTCGATAGAGCGCCGCGTCCGGGCACGAGTGACTCGATCGTGTCAGTCAACTTTACCTCCACC